>JAQIWH010000376.1:0-53301 GCA_034695005.1 Cryptops parisi | reverse complement strand
ATGCTACACGAGGAGGGGTTTTCGTAAATCTCTCTATCAGCGTGTGTGTTCCCCCCTCCTCTTTTTAGTAGGGCCGCCACCAGCTGATTCGCAGCTGACTCTCATTATCCTCGTGCACAATGAAAAGCTGGGTTTTTCGTCTCAAAAGGAGGACGACACCACCACCACCGCGTTTTAGAAACGACGCTGCACGCGCTCGTCCGCCCCCGCATCTGCGAGTGACAGCGAAGCGCAAAATCAAGATGGGGAAGCGTGCAGCAGGGAGGGGGAGAAAAATCTACACACACATACACACATACATACTTACGTACATACATACATACATACATACATACATACATACATACATACTTACGTACATACAGTCAGCCAGACACACGGCCACGCGCACACTCGTTCGTTGTTGGCTAGAGTGCCGATTGTCGTACAAACCACGACAACGACGACTCCGTCCACGCTTTGCCAGTCGACAACACGTCCAAGTTGGATGGACCGGAGGCGATAGCGCTATCTTTTTTGTTTTATGTTGACGTTTCTATAAACGCCATCGGGCTACCTTGTTCGTCGAAAGCGTTTTCACCTCGGCCGCCATGCACACTCGGGTGAACGACGATAAGTTGATCGGTGTACGTATTGGTGTCTTTTGGCTCGTGCTAGACTGTTGTTGTCGTTGTTGTCTCGGTCCAATGTCTTAACAGCGTGAACACAAACGTACAGTTATCGAATTAACGACAGGTGAAAAGAAACGATGTTGTACTTAGAATGGAGGTGTGTTGTGAGTGAGGGTTTAGGCATATGGTTGTGGTCTGACGTCGTCGTTAGAGTTGTTGCGTTGTCGCTTAACCGAATCACGTCCAAGTGGCAAGCCAAGGGTTCTTTAGTTTTATGTTTGTTGTTATCGTTTGTTTTATTTTTCTTTTCCCGTTGGACCGTAGGTAACCGAACTTATCGTCTTTTCGGCCGAATGAACGATTGAGAATTTACATGTCGAGTTGTAAATTATCCCAACTTGTCGCGCCACGATTTTTATTCGGTTACCTCCGGTCCCCCGAACCAATCTCATTGACCTCAGTGGACACCTTTCTCTTCACCCAACGAGGACTCGAGCGATGATACGACCTCGTTGCGTGGGAGGTGGTCGTTGTCTGTTGGGGCCTGATAAGGCTCATTAATGTTCAGGCGTAGTTTTGTGGTTTGCAGCGTCCTCCGTCGTCGTCATTGTCCTACACGCAAGGCCAGGACGATGCCCGGTCGCCTGCATCGGGGGGAACTCCTGGACCCCTGAGCCAGCAGCCGAGCTCCCAAAGCGCCGACAACAACAGCGAAGCAGGTAAGAACTACTCTTTTTGTCTTTTCGGCTCTCAACGTAGAGCTATGCATGATGTTGAACATCAACGGTCATTAGTTCGCTGCCTCATAGGAAGGTTATTAGACTTATTTATTACTTTATTTTATTTATTATTTCTAATCCGTCCCACTGAGACAAACTGGTAGATTTAGTAGGTCTACACTATAAATCAAGAAAACCGTTTTTAAATGACATCGGGTCATCTTCAAGAAAAAGAGCACTACTGATCTGATGTTGGTTTCTTTGAGTGAGGATAATCTTGTGTCTTTTATCATAGTGGTTTCTACATTTAAGATATTGTCAATATCGATTTATTGTCGTTCATGAACGTGGTATATTGTTGTGTGCGATCCAGAATTGGTGTGGGATTTCGACATTTTTCAGTCATGTCAAAAAAGAGCTCGGATCACACAACACTTGGAACCCTACGAACCTTCCGGAACAAACTAGTTTTATGTTCGTCGACTTGGCCTTCTTGACAGACAGCCAGCGATGGCTTAGTGCCGTCTTGTCATTAACGCCATCACTTTCTTAATCTGATTCAAGTTGTTCGGAGTCGACTTTGTCATCAACCAACGAACGAAACTGTTTATGGTGGGGAGGGGGTGTCCGTGTCCCGAGTGAGGGGGAAAAGTTCTTCTTTGTCGTGGTTGTTGCTGTTGTGTCATCGGGTCGCACGAAGCCCCATCGTTGGCCCGTTTAGAGGTCGCTTTTCTCGCCTCTGCTACTAAAGTCCACTAAATGAAGTGTCTCTGGTCTTTGTCACCTTGTTCGAGAAGCATCTTCTCTGCCAACGGCGGCGCTCTCCTTAATGGGCTTAGGTTGGCCAAGCATGCCAAAGGGGCAATGGAGGAGAGCACCCTCGTTCTAAACTCTTTATCCATTGACGGAGTTTGCCGGTGGGGGTCAACTCGAGGTCAAGTTAGGGCTCCTACTCAATGCACAAAGAGCTTTTGGTGGGCCCTTAGCAAAGGGTCCTTTGCTAAGCTGTAACCGAAATCCTCTTTGCTGGGGTCTGGGGGCCTAACCAACCAAAGTCGTCTTTCATCTTTCAGCTCTTTTGAAGAAGAAGTTTCGAAATGCGTTAACTTGATCGGTGGCTGCTAGCGACAACATTCTTTCTTAACCAACCGACAGATTAAACCACGCTTGCGGTTTTTGCAGCGCCATTCACTCTTTTGGGCTCCCTCGTCGTTTTTCCGGTTTCCCGAACGCTAGCTCGGGATAATAATACCAGAGGGTGAAATCATACGGTTTAAACAAGTTGTCCCGATTTGACAGACCATTTGGCAGGCGAAAAGTTGTTGGGTTTGTCGTTCCAAATCCTATTGTAGGAGGGTCTCCTCCGCGGTCCACAACCAACTCCACCGAAGTTAGTTTGGCGACTCAGTGTTTATTTTTCGGTTTTCTAGGATCAAGTGATTGACTAATCATCGTACTTTAATGTTGTGCGACAAAGGAGACGTGCGTAATAGTAGCGTACAGGACGTCATGGGCGATAGTTTCAAGTCGTAGGATAAGGGATCAACACGTGCGTTAACTTTTTTCTTTTTTAATTAGCACAGCGTTGTTGGTAGTTGAGAAGATGGATGGGGAACGTCGTTAAGAGAGGTGGGAGGAGGGCTCCTATTGGGCGGGAATGCTTAATTACGATCGGTAATTAATTACCGGTTTCTAGGAATTCTTCGGGGAAGTCGGGCAAAGAATTGTGCCATTTATTTCTGCAGCGTGTTTTCCACCCCTATCATCTTGTTGTTTTTTATTTTTTGCTGCTGCTGCTGCTGCTGCTTCTTCTCTTCCCTCGCCTGTCTCGATGAGCACGAATAGTTGCGGTCTTTCCCATGGCGCGAGTAATCGCATTCTGAAAATGGGACGGTCGTTTGTTTGAGGCCAACTGGAAGCGCCAAATTGAATAGTTTCGTCGCTGCCAAGGCGAAAGAGAAACAACTCGGTTGTCCCTCGATGCCTACATAATTGATGTCCTCCCACGAAAGCATTACCGGCACCAGAGACGACTTTCTTTCTTTCATTCTGTCTTTCTAAGAGTGGAGTTACTCTGCGATACATCTAACGAAAAACTTGTTTTAGTAGGTGACAACGTAGTAGTAAAGTATTGTTTCGTTCGCTCGCCACGCGACGTGGTTTTATTCTAACCAGTGACAATGGGCTGGGTTGTAATTAGGTCGTCGTTTGGCGCGTTGCCATTCCGCTTTTCTCTCCGGATCACCAACACGAGAGTTTCCGAATCACGATGAACAGTTCGGCAGACCACGGCAGTATTGTGAGGTTCTTACGAGATTCAAAAGTGTTTTTTTTTTATTTAAAAATAAATAAATAAATAAATAAATAAATTAAAATTGACTGTTTTGGGACATATTTAACACATTAAATATGTATTACTATGTAATACATATTTAAAAATGTGACTTTTGGTTAGGTTTTTAACGCTTCTGAAAGATATATATTTTTTATTCACACATTCGCATCCATTGGGGATAATACATCAGGTAATTCGTGTCAATTTAAGAAATTCACGTTACATGTTTTGGCTACGAGGGTGCTTTTACTCTTATCACGCACGTACTAGAATGTATTTTAGACGTTGTTTGTTCTGACACACCGTCTCCAGTAAATTACTGTCTGCTCGACGATGAAGAATCGTGTCAACGAGTAAGAAGCCAGACTAATAATAATGTAGTACCTAGTTGTAAAAAAGTGCATTTTTTTAGCGCGAGATACTGGGTCGTCGTCGTTGGGATATTCGTCACGAGTCGTGACGCGTCATTGACATGGGATGAACTTGTCGTCTATCTCGATACAGATACTATCTGACATCACGGCTGCTTATGACATTTTCTTCCTATTTTTGTTCTCAATGCGGAGGAGGAGGGGTTAGGAGGTTCTTTTGTTTGCGGCCACCGAGGTCTCTTTGCTTCGAAAGGGGGAAAAAGGGGAATGAGGGGGAGGGGTGGAAGGGGGTCTGTTGCCTCGACGACGAAACGATGGCTCTCCCGTCGTGTTGCTAATGACGCCGCCGATAGCCGAGTAGTAGTAGTCGTCGTTGTAGTGGAGGAGTCAGCTGCATTTGGCTGCTCCGAGTGCGCATGCGCTAATTAGCCGACCACGGACCCAGAGCGAGAGTTGAAAAGGAACACGAGGGGAGGAGGGGACCCGTACGTCCGGAAATGTCGTTTCGGGAAAAAAAAAGCGGTAGAAAAAAAAAGTTTTGCGTCGACGACCGTCATGAAGTGTCAGACGCATAGCCGTACGTTGATGGTGCTCTTCCATTAGCGACGATGTGAACGTTGGGGGAAAAAAGCCGATGTTGTTCTTTTTGTCGTTACGAGGCGACAGTCTGGATAAATGGGTTTTGTTGGGATGGCGCGACAAAAGGATTCGTGTCGTCGTTATTCGGCTACTTCGGCTTCCAATCCGTTTTCAAGGAAACTAGGTTTGTGCGAGGAAAAGAAAATGTCCAGAATGCTTTCAACTTCCCGAATCGTGTTAATTTTAAATTCGAATCTTGAAAGCAATGGTCTTTACGCGTTTTATAATGACCGCCGTGACAAGATGAATGACTTTTTTTGAATCGATGAGACGCGTCTAATAGCGCCGCTGTCGTGGAGCGTCGTGTTGTTGGTTCTACTTTCGAAATGGCAGTGCTGGCTTCACCCTAGTTGACAACACTTTGTTCCTCTCTTTGCCGTTCCAGCAGCTGTTTTTCAGCCAGAGGGAACGTCACTGCTGACCAAATTGTGGGGTTGACGCCGAGTAAATTAGGTTCTCCACGTTCCCCGTGTATGCAAAAAGAAAAATAAGAGCAGGATCGAAGCGAAAGGGATTCTCCTTGATTCAATTGGAATCCAGAAAAGGCGTTGTTCGAGTCGCCCCCCCCTCCTCTCTTTAGAAACGACTCGGAGCCATCGATGTAGGCGCGTGTGAGTGGGTGGAACTTCCGTCCGTCGGCAAGCTTTTCGTTGTCGCGAGAACATTTTACGAGACCTTTTTCCAGTCGTCGTCGTCGTCTTTCTTTTTATTTCTCACTTTTCAAAGTTAGCTTTAGTTTAGCGGTCGCGTTTAGGCTCTTGCCACGCGCGTCTACCATAACTCGCGTACACGACGGTGTCATTAAGCGGCCACGTAACGTTTTCACCGCAGCGACGATGGAGCGTTTCATTTTTAATCGCCGCTGGCGGGTTCAAGGCTTCGGATGTGTTTCTTTTTCGTTTTATTTTGCTGTTTGCTGCAGGTCCTATTCTTTTTGAGATCTTCGAGAGGGGTTGGTGGATAGACAATTCCCTTCCCAAAAGGAAGGAGATTCCTCTCTCTTCTCGCTCATTCGTCGCAACGCGCTGTTCGGCGAGGTCACGCTTCTAAATCAGATCCCGCGAGACTGACGGCTTTGCAAATTGTATGTAAATTTAATAGTTTTTGGATTCAAATTTGCTGCGACACTCTTCGCTATGATATTCACTCGCAGTGTCACGTGATAATGAACTGGAGCGCGTGCATTAGGAGAACCTCCTTGTCCCCCATCCCCCCGCTTCTTCGCGCCTTCGTATCACCACCAACCGAGGGGTATCGCGTGGCGAAAACGAAAATTTAATATTACTTTCCTTCTCCTTTTTTTCGCACTCTCTTCACTTCTTCTTCTTCTTCTTTTCGAGACGGAGGAAGGCACTCGTGAAAAGACTCGTCTCGCGGCCTAACGCAGGGCGATGGGGGACAAAATAACTAAGTCGTTCTACGGAGTGGCCATGTTTTTTATCTCACCCCACCCGGTAGGAAAAGATTTTGCTGTTTACATGCCACGTCATCCACGATTTGTTGTATTCAGTTTTCCTATCGTACCAGCCAGTAGCTTGGGTTAGAATTTGGAAAAGATTTTGATTCGATGTGATTATCACCAACGTCGAGACGAAAGTAGCGCTAATGAGCATTAGCTTAGCCTCGTAGGACGCTAGCTATTCAGTATAGCGGTGTAAGCTGTCCTTTTCGTTGTTTCGTGATCTTTTCCAGGCACGGTTGTTGATTCGCAACATTTATGCGAATGATCATTGCGATCAACGATTATTGATTCAAACATGATCATTTCGTAATTGGTTCAGTCGAACGATGACGTTTGCTGAAAATGAGACAGCGACACGATAGGATAGGCTATTTTAAGCCGAGTTTAGAAAAATCACGCGAGGGTCTCATTGTAAAAGAACCGACGTTTTCGACGGTACTATGGCATAGCTCGGTGTTAGGTTCGGTGCGAATCATTTTCACAGGTTGAAAGAAGGGGAAGAGGGGGCTCCCTCTATGAAAAGATAGCAGCGCGAGAAGCCCACCCCTCTCAACGTGGTTTATTATTGATGGTAGGGAGCGAATGAGGCGCCGTTCGCATTCATAATTGACGAGTTTCGATCGGCAACCTATCGTTCCGACATCGATTAGACGGGTTTCCAACACCACCGACAAATGACCTTCTTTCGCCCATTAAAAATCATTTGACGCGAATTATTGATGCCGTGTGTGTATTCCGCTCGGGGCACCGACCGACCGACGTGATGAACGTCATTGTTTTTCACCGAGGGACTTTGCTCACATTTTCTTGTCGTTTGCCAACATGCCACGGTTATCCGTCGAGATTTTAATTTATTTTTCTTGGTCGGGTGCTTAGTGTTAAACGGGGTTGACTGTTTTGTCGTCGTAGTTTCGATCGTCACTTTTTTTGTTGTTGCTGTCGATTCTCTAATCTCCTAATGACAGGGTGTCACTGATAACATCTTTCAAGTTTATAATTAACGATTTATTATCCTAGTTTATCATGTCGTCATCATGTACTTTTACTTTAGTTTTTTTATGCATATTATTATTTTTTTATTTTCTTTTAGTAGAGTGTTTTTATTATGAACCATCTGCTAATATTACGAGCGACCAAGATAACAATCGCTATATAAATTAATGCTTAAGTCGGTTGGGCCGTCTTGACGACATGTCCGTTTCGCGTTGGATTGGAACCCTTTACATTGAAGCGGGTTTTTATCGTTGTTTTATTTTTTGCTCGTGTCTCCTTACGAGTCCGATGGCTTCGAGGTCTGATGAAGGCATAGGAAATACGTGCGGAAGCTACTCGGTGGTTGACGACGAACGAACGAACGAACGAGCGGCGTTGAGGAGACGGAGCCCAACGAAGGGCGTTGGACGAGGAAGAGGAATAAAATGGGCGACCGGAAGCGGGCGCGAGATCGGAAGTGGGCCATTGTGCGGTTTCCGATGTCGCGTTAATTGGCGCTGGCGAAGACGTAAGTCGCTCGGAGGACCGCCTTCCAGGGGCTTTTATCACCCCTCATCGAAGGGTCTAATGACCGCCATCACCTGCCACCCCATCTCGTGCGGAGAACGAACGAACGACCGCCTTAATAACGTTGTTTAGCCTTTATCTCTCGGGGGCCGGACCAGCAACGGGAACGAGAAGAACAACGACGAGGACACTGATTTTCTAGTGGTCGTCATGTCGCACTCCCCTTTGTCGTTCGAGGGTCAACCGCGGGTCCAGTGTCGGCATTTTCACATCTACACGAGAACTTGGTATACATCCTCGAACTGATCGATGGTATCCCTGTGCCACGCTCATTCGATTCGATCGACGACGTTAGAAATTGCCCACCATCGCCGTGGTTTTCTTTCACAAACCGACTGTTGTACCGACATTTCCTTTCGTAGCGGAACTTAAGCTATTGATGACGAGTATCGCGAGGAGTTGTTTTTTTAGTCTTGGATTCGTCGTCTTAACGATCATCGTAAGGCAGAGAGGGAAAAACTTGGACGGTTCTTCTTAGGTTTAAAGGTTTAAGTTGCCCCCGAAGCGGCTTTCTTTTCTCGAAGAAACTTATCGCCAGCTGTTTTCGTCTGAAATTTTCGCTTATGCTTTTGACGAGTTTAAAAAACAAGCTCTCGCTCACTCGCTCGCTCTCTATTTTTTTTCTTTTTCTTTTTCTTTTTCATATTTCTTTCCCCCCTCGTCTTTTTTCTTCTTCACTCGCAGCCAGCGCCCCCTCTCTGATTCGATGGAGAGGGGGAAATGAAGGGACTCCCGAAGGCACCCAAATCTCGAGACAATTTTTCTTGTTGGCACATGGGTGCGGAGGAGGAGGAGGAGGAGGCCGTTGATGAATCGAAGGATCTGCTCTGACGCAGATTAGTAGGCCCGGATTTCACCCCCGCTTTGTTTTGGAAAGCGTCCAAAGGACACCAGCGTTACCATCACACCCTCCACCGATCGCCAACTGTTTCTGTAGACCAGCCATCTTATGACATTCGAACTGATGTTTTTACCCCCATCTCTCTCTCTCTCTCTCTCTCTCTCTCTCTCTCTCTCCTTTTTTTCTCGGTTGATGCTTCTCGTTTTCTTCCTCCCCCATTCCTTCGGAAATCCAAGCGGGTCATCTGGAGGCGCAGCTCGTCGTCTGATGGTAATGGTTTTCGGTGGAAACTTTGGAAGATCCAGAGTGCTTCATCCACCGGCTGTCAGCGGTCATAAGTCATCGAGCTCGTTTCCTGATGTAAAATGGGGGCCAAAATGCATCAGACGATGCTTCCTTTTCTTTTTTTTCAAAGTTTTTTATCTTTCCTTTCCTTCGACGCCAACTCGCGTTGAAAAGGCGCGTTTCGCCGTTCGAACCGAGAGGCGTTGTTCTTGACTCGAGTTTAGCGCGTACTGTTGCGGTTAAGCGTTGGAGCGTATGCCTCGCACGTTGCGCTGACTTAGTTAACTGTACGTGAATAAAGGGGGGGGGTGAACCCGACGAAGAAAAGCGAGGTTTGTGGTTGATGCTTCGGACGAGGAGATTAATCGTGTCGGCCCTTACAACGACTGGGGGGTCTTTGGAAGAAAAGCTCACACGGTCACCATCAAGCTGTTTGGGTTTGGGGAGCTCCCCGCTGATACATCATCTAAGTTGGACCCATCGCGAGGTTGGAATCGTCTACCTACGACGATGTCGAGAGGCTCTCGGTTAATTTTGTTACCGAGACAAAGGTATGTTGCGATTGCGACCGATGATGGATGGGAAAATGACACGTGTTTTTGGAACGGGGCTGCCTGGATCGAAAAGTCCAATTTTTTATTATTTATGGTTTGGCCTCGATCGGAATAGATAGTGGATGTTAGTGATTCGCCGAGTTCTGGGTGGAAGAACTGACGGCTGGTTTCCCGCGGTTTTTATTGAGCCTCATGCGGGCGTAGTGGATGGAAGAGAGGTCCTCTTCTCGCCATTTGACGACTGTATTTAATTGAGGAGTTGCTAAGATGCGGTTTCGAATGACACCACGCTGTTGACGTAGCGCCAGTTGCGCTCAGCACTTGGCAAAATTTACGGCGCTGTCAAAACGGCATTTTAAGTTAATGACGGCATTAAAATGGATAGTTTTGACGACGCCGAACTTTTATTTTGTTTTCACTGAGTCGTGCGTAGCCTCATCTCGTCGACGTCGTCTTGACGGCTTAAATCTCCGCTTCTCGACGGAGGAGCCGAGATTTATTGGAAAAAGTGTATTGTCATCCCATTGGGTTTTATGCCTTCGTAAAAACAATAACTGGATACCCGTTAAACCCATTTTGTCAATTGAAAGCGGTGTCTTTCTATAAACTGTTCGTAGCACGTCATAAAGTCGCACGTGTCGTCATAGGAAAGGAAAAAAAACACCAATTAGCCTAGCAATAAGATGTTAACGTATAAACGAATAAACTTGTTCTGGCTTGAAAAGCGACACAAAATGGCATCGAGTCTCATTTTTGCTCTTTGCCTTCTCGGTCACAGTTGAAATGTAAGATTTGTTTGGAAAGAAAACAAGGCCGAGTCCACCCTCGAGGGCACGACCGAGTGAAAAGTGACGATGGTTGAAGTATGTACATGGGGAGTGTAGAAGGAAGTCGACGACGATGATGATGATCGAGTCAACCGAGTTAATCGCGGAATGAGTGGCGTCGTTTTCACTCCCACGACGTCTCACGAAGGAATGCTCGATAGTGATGAATTGAAAACAGCTGAGAAAATAGAGGGGGAGAGGCGAGTGGGGGGTAAAGTTAGGACGTCGTTGTCGTCGTAGGTACTTTTCATCCTTCGTGGCCCCTGCAAAAGGCGAATGTAGCTAGGGTTGATCTTTAACGGCCCAATTATCCCCCAGCGTGGTTCCCAATTCGAACCGAGGTCACGAAACAGCCAACGACGAGAAAGCTAAACGCCACTGAGAGGGGGGAGTAGAGTAACGCGTTGGAAAAAGGGGGAACAAATCGCCACCCCTAATTTAAACTCCAAGTATTTCCAATTTCACAACGTAGCATTTTCGTTCCCGAGTTGCAGCTACGAGTGAGATGTGAACCATCTGGCTTGGTCCTCGCTCGACTAGAAAGGAAAGGAAAGGAAGGAAGGAGTCTTTGGTTTGTATGTACACTTGAGGGGCAAGGGGCACCGAGTACGCAGAGTCCATTTCTTTATTACAACTTGTTTACATTTCAAAAAAGCATTATTTATTTATTTATTTATTTATCCACTTACGAGTATGTATTGCACAGTTGAGGCCACATCTTTATTATTAATTTTATTCGCAGTCCTAAACTGGGACCAAAACACCATCAAAGGAAAGACATCTTCCTTCAGTGATGGATTACATAAAATAAAATATAAAAAAGAGGGAAAAAAAAATAAACTTTGAAAACTGGAACAAACAAAAAAAAAATAATTAAATGGAATCCAACAAAGGAATATTATTATAATAACAATTGATTCAATATTATTCATTGTATTTATTTATTTTCGCATTGTATGGACCAATCCATACAAAAACTGTAACATAACGAGTACTAATCAGTATAATTCACATGTTTAAAAAGTAAATTGTTAAACTTTTTTCTAATTGAGAAAAAAATGTGAATTTATTTATTTATTTATTTATTTATTTATTTCTTTTATTGCGGACAAGATTCAATATAAAATTCAAATACAAAAGCATAACATCAAAATACGTTGTTTCAAAATCTTATCAAAACTCGGAAAGGTTTTCTTTTCCATAGATATTCGTGTTGATCCAAACTTTCCCAATCGATAGGGTAATTGATTCCATTGGTGATAGATAGATAGATAGATATTATATGGATATCTTTTTTTTTAATTTCATTTGTTGTAAATTTTTAAAATTAAACTTGTGGCTATTTTCTTGGCGAGAATAAATATCATCAAATTGACAAGAATGATGGTGTCTTTCATCGATCAAAAAAACCTTGGAACTTCTTTGTCTAAAATTGTTTAAAATGCACAATGCTGTTATAAATCTCCCTCTCGGAAGTTTAAACAGGCAGCCTTTAGTCTTTTAATTTGAGCACCTACAGTACAGTAGAGTAGTAGACCTCACAGCCAAGGCCATTTATTACGGGTGGGTATAGCTATATACAGGCATTGGGTATTGTCCCTATGGGAAGTGAATTTTTAAACTAAAAATTTGTCGATATGCGGTTGCTGAACAGTACAGTGCAGTACTCAACTGGCGATCTGTCACTGTTTATTTTACAAATTGAAAATCCCAATCATGCATCGGTATTAGTGTCTCCTCGACCTTGTTTCGAGGTGAAAAACCTTTTGCGTTGAGCACGCACGATTCGTTCGGAAATGCCAACTTCTTGGATCACCGCGTGTTTTACTTTTAACACCATTATTCATGAGCGGCTATTTTTTTCATCAACTTGTCTCATTTCCCAACTCTTGACCGTGTTTATATTTTTCTTTGTTTATCCCCCCGTCTTCTTTTGCGTTCATCCTTCTCCCCCTGTTCCATCTTTTTCTTCGTTCATCGTGGGTCCTAAGCTGGCAACTAATCCCTTTTCCCCGTTCCCTCCACGGAACCCATAATGAAGACGGACGGGCACGGGGGTCTTTATTTATGAGTGCCCATCATCACCGAGCGAGGGAGGAGGCGAAGTAGGCTCACCATCGTCGTCGTCGATCTCGAGGTCTCTCTGCTTCTCTTCCTCACCACCACCTTGTTCATTCCGATCGACAACGACGCCCTAGGGAACCACTTGCCACTTTCTTGGAAGCACTGCTCTTCTTAGTACATACAGTACGACTAGTCGTGGTGGTAGCTAACTTCCCCGCCCGCAACCATCTTTTCATTTTCTTCGACCGACGACGACGACGACGACGACTCCATTTCGAGCCACGCGTCGCTGCTTCGGACGAAACGGGCCCCTTTTCTCTGACTTGGGAGAGCACAGCAGCAGAAGGTTTTACGACCATAGATTCGTGGAAGACGAATGGGCTTCAAAAACAATAGACGAGTTTAGTTCGCGTTTTGTATTTTAGTGAATTTTTTAAATTTAAGATTGATAAAATTGAAAATGTCGAATAGTCCATTTGACACGAATTTTGAAAAGATGGGAGTAGTAGTCGTGAAGGTAGCGACGAGGCTGGATCGATTTAAATGCCAAATCTGGTAAAATATACAAAAGGCGATAAAATCTGAAGTTGTTCAATGTTACTATTGAGTTGTTTGTCTCGTAACAATTTGTAAGGGATCGCGCGCGTCAGATAACAAAACAATGGACAACGAAACATTCAAAAAGTAAAACAAACTAAGAAGGTTTAACATCCGCTGACGACCGACTAAAGTTAAAATATAAATAAAACGGAAAGCAAAAAAGGCTGCAACTGTCAACGGTTTCGATGATGAATCGATGGGTCTTGGAAGGAGCATTCCCGCAGGACACATTTCTTGTGGGTTCCTTATTAACATCGAAGGCGATTCGCGTTTTCTCGACGGTCTAATTACGAATCGGCATTATCGTCGTTTTCTCTCTTTTTCCTCCACTTTTGCCATCACCTTTTTCCCCCTCTTTGGTCTCATCTTCGAGAGCTTTGGGCCTTTGGGTGATGAGAAAAAAATGGCGAGAAGGATTTTGCCTCTGCACACAACGACACGACACGACGAGCAAGAGGGATAGGAATGAGAAAGACTAGGAACCCCAATGGGTTAGTGGGTGACTTTGTGGCTGGCTGTTTGTGCTTGGCGTCGTTGCTGGGGGTAGAAAGAAAGGGGGCTATTTAAGGAAAGGCATTAGACCCTCACACCGAATACCCTCACGCTAAAAATAGAAAGCCATCATCGATTCCGTTTCGGAAAATTGTGTTGTTGGTATTTTTTCAGGACTATGTTTTAAAATAAATGATCAGTTACTCTATGTAGTAGGGATCGTTCGTTTCCATTCCATTCGTTCGTCGGCGTATTGTGGTTAAGGTTCTGGTGCGCCTAGTCTAGTCTAGTCTAGTCTAGTTTGTTGATCACCCTCTCCATGTTGCTATGCTTTTGCTTTGATTTGAAACTAAGTAGAATTTCCGTGTGTACTTTTTGTTTGTTTTTATTCACTTTTGTTGCGTCCCATTGTCACAAATAAAAAAAATCAAAAAACAAATACAATTTGCACCAAAACATTCGCCAAAAAACCAATTTAAATGTCATGGAGTGCTCTTCCAACATCCATTCGCAAACTTTCAGCTCTACGTCGCTTGCAAACAAATAACTAAGATTTACAAATCGTTCAATAATCAACATGTTAATTTGATTGGCTGGCCTTGTTTTGTTTTGTTTTTGTTTTTGTTTTCGTGAAAGTAATAAAATAAATAATTTTGAGATTTTCTTTCATTTTTTGGATGTTTCTGTATTATTGTACTGTAAATACCATACTAGTTAATCCATTGGGATTGTTTTTAAGTGAAATACAAAATTAAACCGAAAAACACAAAAATTGATCAGAACAATGATTAAAATTCAATTTAATTCGATTTATTTTATTTATTTAAATCTCTGTCCAAAGGGACTACCGTGCTACAGTTCATGTCAATAAGCAAAGACATGGATACAAATTTTGACGTTGGAACGATTTGCCTGTCAGAATATCAAAGTGTGTCGCCCCAAAACTAGTTTGGAAAAAAGTTATGTCAATTATAACCTATAGCATAGCTACTATAATTTAGTGTTGCTTGTTTATAATTTGTAATTATTTGTTTATACTATGTAAAATGTTACAAAATTTTAGTCTTTAGACTGGGAAATAAAAATAATAAGAAATAAATGAAGCTCGCCAGGTGATTTGAAGGTAGTAGATAAATTAACACAAAAACCAAGATAAATGTAATAAAGATAATAATAATAATAATAATAATAATGTTTTATTCTTAGGGATAAACAAAAATACAGATAAAAGATGTATTTGTGTGCATTTAAGATAAGGGCAAAATCGTACACAATCAACACTGAAGTTGTTTAGTTTGTTTTAGAGCAGCACTAGCTCTCGTCCAGTACAGAAACATTTCGTATGACGATTCGCGATTGCAATATTGAACTAGTAAGGTTGTTCGGACATCCCTCTTGACGACTTGTCGGTTTAAGCCAATGCTCTGTCAATTTATTATTATTATTATTAGTTCCCATGTCATTTTAAAACTTTATCGTTCATGGGGTGTAGTTCAAGACCAAACAATAACCTCTGTGCTAGGCATTTCGAGTTTGTTTTTTGTTGCGCCACCCTGTTCTGCTAATGGTAGAGGTTTCATTTTTTCGGAAGATTGCTGTGGAAAATCTCCGCTCGCTGGGGAAGGTTTTCATTTTGGTGAAAACAAAGTCATTGGAGAAACGTACAGTTAGTAGGCCTAGCTGTAGTTGTGTTGGAGCAGATGGATGGATGGACGGACTGACGTGATGGATAGACGGTGGGTGGGGGTTGGAGGTCACGTGACTGAAAGGGAGGAGGTGCGTGGGCGTTGGGGTGGGGGAGAGGGAAAGTGAAGGGTAGACCGACCGAGCGAGCGAGCGAGCGAGCAGCCTGCTCCGAGTAGTAGTAGTAGTAGTAGCAGTGTCGAACTCAATCGCGCGCCTGTCAAGGAGATTGATTTCGGCCTGTAATGAATCCACTGTTTGCTGGTGGGAGTGATTTTCCTCGTCTCAGGAACAAAGGACCTTGCCTAGGTGACCATCGGAACGACGAAGCGAATTGTTTTCTCCCTCCTCGTGGTTTTTTTCTTTCGTCCTTCTCCTCCTCCTCTTCCTCCTCTTCCTTTTTTTTCTTTCTTTGTGGAAATTTCCCATTTTATTTTTCAAAACACGTTTTAAGGCTTTCGGTTTGGACCCGTTGCGTTGCGCTGGCAAATGGTGCTTAAAATAGTTTGTTAGATCTATTCCGAATATAAAACGGAAAGTCGCTTTTTAAATCGATGTTCATTCGTCATTTGAAATTTGACTCATCTCAAGGCGGTGGGGTTTTTAGGGAGGGGGAGTTGTACTTTTTTATTGGACTGATTCAGTTGGGCGCTTCGGGCATCACGTTGGGGAAAATGAAGTTGAAAAATAGCTGCCGATCCCCGTTTGGAAAAGGCTCTTGTGGGATTTGACGCGATCGCCTTTCGAACCAGGAAACTAGGGGAAAGGGCCCCCTTCGGGACCGTTGATGGACACGGGGACTTTCTTGAAAGAATCCTCGCGTGAATAGGAATCTAAGTGAAAGTAAGAAGTGAAACGACGCTTTCGCGTTGAGAAAATGTCGAGTGAAGCGCGGGTCACTGATTTTTAATTAGGGTCCATTTGATCGGTCTCGAGACGGACCGTAGGTCACCACTCGATGATGTTGCAGACGACTCGAGACAGCCCTAAGACACTCGACCGAGCGAGTCGTGAGGTCAGCGGCTCGAATCAAGTCCGCTCTATCGTACTCTTCTTAAACGACAACGACCACGTTGTCTTAAAGTTCCAGTTTGCTAAGAGCTAACCTGCCTCCATTTCGTAGTATTTTTCAATAGGAATCTGTCAGTAACAGCAGAGTTTCTTCTGCACTGGATGGCTAATGAAACCGAAAGTCTTTTTTAAGACCATTTCCAACTTGGTCGGGTGACAAGTGGCGTTGCCAGAGAAAGCTGGTGACAGTTGGACGAAGAAAAAAAAGCAGAGAGCCGGAGCGATTCAACCGAGCAGAACATGGTGCCCCTAATGTGTTTGTGGTGTCGAAGTCAAGTTTTTTCCTCCCTCAGTTTTTCCCCCTCCCTCGAAATATCGAACGCCACATGGTCAGCCTCGACGTGGCCATCATCAGCCACCCACGCACCACATGCTGCTGCTGCTGCTGTTGCTGTCCTAGTACCCTACCCCCTCAGCCTTCGCCTCGGGTTCGTAATTACACGCTACCCACGGCCACTTGTGCCGAGGAGACATGGAAATGAGGCGAGGGAGGAAGAAACGAAACAAAAATCACTCCTTGGTTTTGGGATTTCTTTCTAAGCTTAATAAAAGCCGTGTCGTCGATGGGAGATATTCAGAAGAAGTGAGTTTCGAAACGATTTGCATTTGGAGAAATAACGTTAGAACGTCGGTTGCTTTACTTTCTTTGTCGTTACCGACTGTCATTTATTCGTTGAAAGGGAGAAGTGGTTTGTTCGGTAAAGGTCGGTGTTTCGTCTCTCGAACAATAATAACAACAACAACAACAGCCGCCTCCTCCTCCTCCTCTTGCTTTGGTGACTGGATGTTGTGAATAAACGCTTCGAGAACCATTTCATCCCAATCGCGCGTCTTCCAAAGCCGTTGTGGTGGAACAGGACAATAATTTCTGCGGACATTTCACCCGTTTCCGCCGTCAGCCGCATTCCGATCACCGACGAAAAAGCGGTTTCCGCAAATACAATCGTTCGGGGGAAACCACCTCTGAAGTTTGAAGAGACGCTTTGGATGGTGTCGTCGTTCAGTCGCTACCAGCCGATGCTATCCAAAGTTGGCGAAGAAGGCTGCAAAAGACGAAGACCACCGCTAGTACCATTGCCATCGTCGTCGCCCTCTTTTGCTCGTCCGTTCGAATGGTTGGAATTCCTTCATTTTTCTCTCTTCCTTTTGTCGTGGCTTCTTTTGTTGGTCTTTTGACAGTTGCTGTCTCGACAAACACGAACGCCCACCATCGCACGCTGCTGCATTCCGATAAAACGAAAGCAACAAAAGCCATTTAATATCCCGGATGCCATTCGAATGGCAAACTTTCACCACCGCTACCGAGTCCTTTTGGTGCCAATGGTTGAAAATAGCCAGCGACGAAACGTCGACCCTTGGCGTACACCCACTTCTTCGGGAGTTGGTGGCGGCGACGACGCGTCCTACAGTACTCGTACCACAAGAGTGGGATACAATACGTATGTCGTCACCAACGTACCTAATAAACGAATGGCAAGAAAGGAGAGGGGGTGAGCGATATGGGAAACGAGGGGTTCCAAGAGCGACGATCGATCGATCGGTCGGTCGTAAAAGGACGCTTCCTCGTTTTGGCGTTTCTTGTCACCTGCCAGCCGACAGGCTTCGGGCCCCGGGGGCGCTTGTATCGCCCTTTTCCTTTGGCCCCGACGTATTTGCTCCCGCGCTTCGAGTACCAATAAGAACGAGTGACCCCTGGCGCTGGAGAAAAGAGCAACAGCAACGTTCCCTTTTTTCCCCCGCTTCATCTTGTTGGAAGTTAGAAAGAAGGGAGAAGAGGGGATAGCAAGAGAGAGAGAGAGAGAGAGATGGATAGATTCGGGGCTCGTTCGCCTTTGAGGAGAGCGGAAGAAAGGAGGAGGGGGAAGGCGATGGCTGGGGCCCGAGCTTTGAAAGCGTGATAGATTTTTGCCTGGGCTGTCATCCTATGTTGCGGAAAAAAAGAAACGGTTTGATCGCTGTCCGAGGTCGGGACGGACGATAAGGGTGGGGGAGAAATCGATCGACATCGACGAATGAAAACCAGAGAGGGGGGGGGGGTCCTAGGTCACTTTTCTCTTATTTTTTTTCTCTTGTTCTTTTTCTCTCACGGTTTTTTTATTCCGCTTCACCCTCTCGAGCCCCCTGCACCCCATTTCTACACACTCGGTTTCCACCCACTCGTTGACGATGGCGGATGACGGGTGAAAAGGAGACCATTTCCCTTTGAACTCGAGATTTTATTCTTTTTTTTCCGTCGTTACGACACTATGATCTGTCGGAGACCGAAAGAGGAAAAGGGCGCATTTTACGACGCTCCGTGTGAGAGTAAGCTCAGTTTGCTATTTTTCGCTCGGTGTATTTTGTATTTTCATTTCCGTCCGGATGCGCGTGTTTATGTCGTTGGTGTTTGTTCTGACCGAGAAGGGTGTTGTTGACAGCTCGAGCCAAACTTTTCAATTAAAAAGACACGAGAGCGAGAAAGAAGAACATACGCCCGCTCGTTAAGAACTCACTTGTCTGGACTCACGAGGTAACGACTGCTCGCAGATGGCTGCTATGTGCCAAGAACAGACGAGAAAAAAAATAATAACAATCTCGGCCGAAGACGCCAACCGATGGAATCGAGAAAGAAATCAAACAGTATTTTATTTTATTTTGCGCTAAAATCGAATAAAACATCTAGCTGAATAAACGATAAACCTAGCCCTCCAAATCTTTTATTTTAGTGACTACTTATCGTTTAAAAACACGGTTATAATCAATAAAACATGACAAAAGGTATACAACACAATAACATACAGATCGATTACTAGGGTTACACCAACGTGAAATTTATTTTTCTTCCGCTTTTCATCATAAAAGTAAAGTACGAACACTCGTCAATGATGGGGAGATTTTCTGCATCATGCAGTGGATTCGGTCTACTGCTAGATCAGGCAAAACATGTCGTTGAAATGCTGATACCTAACACAACCCGTTGGTTGAAAAATCAACGGTGTAAGAGTGGTAACTTAACACTTTAGGTAGGGCAGTTACATGTATTTATTGGTAATAAATGGTGATACGAATCATCACCGAACGATAAACCTATTGTATCTATTGAAAATTGAAAAAAAAAAATTTCTTTTGTACCTACCCTTTTTAGTTATTTTAGTGTTTGTTTTTGTTGGATTGTTCCTCTGGAATGCAATGAATAAAAAACAAACAAACAAAAAACGGTTAATTCAATACTGACAACTGACCATAATAAATAGTATTCTACCATAGTATTTTAAATTATTCGGAGTGATTGTACCGTGCCATGTATCAAGGAGTTGAAATGTTTTTGTCAAAAAAACATGAAACTCGGTGTTCCGACTGAGGATAAGTCAGCAACAAAAGTATCATTCATTCCAAAATTATTATAACGGTCCTCAAGGCCCAAAAATATCGTACATTTTTATTTTTATTTTCTCTCTGAACAATCCAAGGGATCGCCACTGTATGTATGGCTACAGGAAACAAAAATATAAGAGCTAATTGAAATTAAAGCTATTGCATCCATAGAATACTCGTATGTGTATTTTTACAAGATTTCATAGAGGTATTGTCTATAATAATACAGTATGAGCAAATCGTCTTATGCTAATTGGTAAGTTGTTCCAATTATCATATGTTAGTTGAGTGGTTCTCAACCTTTTTCCTCACGTACCCCCTAGCATGGTATTTGTTTCTCAAGTACGCCTTAAAATTTTGTAAAATAAAAAATCTTCAGTAACGACTATGGCGTTATTTTGCAAACATTTTACAACGTAAATATTTTTTTGTTAAAATAAAATATACAAATTGGATGATCTAGTCTAAAATGATTGCAATCGTAATCTATAATGGTTAGGATTTTAGTTCATACAGTTATGAATACATCTATCAAAAATTCGCATTAAAAAAACTATTTTTTGGAGAAAAAAAATAATTCGCCATTTGGCATTTGGTATTGAAAGCCATGCCATGCGTACCCCTTGTTGAGAACCACTGGTTTAGTTTGTTAGAAATTATTGCGGTTGGTTAGCATTTGAATTTAGTTATTCCACGGCGATTTGCTGTGTATATGAAGTTTAATTTGTGATGATTGAAAGGGTGATTTACGTTGCTAGGTAACCTAGGGATTTCTTTTAGTCGATAAAGTGAAATGAGTTGTGGGATTATCAATTTTTAATTTAGCGGAGATCGAGGTGTAAAGTTCAAGTCCAAAAATCGTTCTTATGATGATGATGTAACGTCTTTTGATTGTAAATTTCGATCTATCGGACCATAGAAGAATCGCATATATATTCCATTATGGGGATAATTAATAATAAAGAGTCCAATAGGATGAAATTATCAACTAGGCTCCGTTATCCATTTAGTAACAAAAACGGGGGAGCTAATAGCTGAAAAGCAACGTTTTGGAGACACGTGTTTTTTTATTTAGCGCGATAGTCGATTTTAACGAGTGTGAAGGAGTAAGAAGTAGCTATAATAGTGAGTGAGTGTCGTAAGGAAGCAGCAGCAGCAGCAGCAGCAGCAGCAACTAAGACGGTGATGCCGCCGAGTGAAGAGAGTCCTTCCTTTTCTGCTCACTGTGCTCGGTCGTCGCAGCTGGATGCAGCGAAGCGTTGTCATGAATACTGTCCTGCTGCCACCAACACGTGCGCCCACGCCACCCTCTTCCTCCCCCGCTTCGTACTACTTTCCGCTCTCACTCGTCGTTTTCTTCTTCTTCTTCCGTTCGTCCTTTTAATGAACCCACCAACGTTTGTCTGTCAGCTGGTCGAGGGGTGGTGCCCTTCCTCCTCCTCCTCCCTCGCAACCCCCTCCCCCTCTCTTGTTCCGTTTAGAAAAACAGCAGACAGCTGCTGTTGGTTAGTGTCTGTCGTGTTGGTACTACTAGACTAGGTAGCGTTGTTTCTGGGCTCGCTCGCTCGCTCCTTGCTGCCGTCGTTCTTTATGACCTCGATTGGGTGGAAGAGTATTTCGTCGGTAGAGATTAAGTCATTAGAATGTCGTTTGTTTTATGACCGCGAGATGATGCCTCGTTTTCCCCGGGGGTGAATTTTGGGGGAAGCCGTGTGCCCGAACGAGGCAGGTTGTAAACGTTTGACGTTTCGTGAATCGCAATCGCGTCATCGTGGCTGGACGACAACCTCGTGCAAGTAATAGTGGAACGAGGAGGAACCGAGTGAAGCCCTCTAAATAAAGTGATTTACGAGACAAACCAAATCCGCATTCTTCTCGCTCGGTCATGGCTAGTCTCCTCCATTTCTTTTCGACGGAACGACTTAGGCAGTTGAATCGTCCACGAAACGTCAATTTTCTCGCGACTTTAGTCGTTCTCATTTTCACTTCTCTGTCGAAATATCGAATAAGAATTGGGTTTGGATACTTTTGATCGGTTTACTAATTCGAATGCCAGCCTCGTAGCTTCCTGAATGACGATGGCAAGACCCGTCGCGAATGCACCACTGTACTGGTATGTTTCCAAAGTTTAGTGCGCTGGACATGGAGGAAAGTTGGCATTGTCAAAGGGGACACTCGATTAAGTCACTCCTATCCGAGTGAAGCGTCTGGGTTTCAGTGTTGGTCTAGTTTTTTGCTAACTAATTGACAGGGTAAGTAAGCTACACGGACCGATTCCAATTTTTCTCGTGCTTTGGTTTCACACTTTGGTGAAGGAAGTTTTGTTGGATGCGTTAAACCACTCAACACTGGCGCTGCGTTTCGTCGGCTGCGTCATAATTTATGGCTGGTGTTGGGAACGTTCGTAAACCTAGCTAAATAGATGGTATCTTCGTTCGTTCAATGAGTTCCCTAGTCTTTTATGATTTTTTTTCCTTCGGGCGTCGTCAACGGCACGAAGGCGCGTACTGTGTTTCGAAAGCAAACAATAACACCCTTCTCGAGATTTTCTTTATTTTCTCGCTGCAGACGGTATTTTCGTCGGAGGACTAATTCGGGCTTCTTTACCTTCGATATAAATAGACGAGCGCTTTTGGAGTGTCGCCGGGTGAAAGCGCGTTTCTTTACAGCGACCAACTTAAGTAGATGAGAATTTACAATGACGATTAAAATTTAACTACGACTTGTTACGCGCCACACGGTTTTTGGTCTATGGTTTTAATTGTTGTTGTCGTACGGTCACGATAAGGTGTTTTTTTTCTTCTTCTCATCCGTTAAAATTAATAACTATTCCGACCGTGAGCGTGATTTAATGGGGATTGTCGTTGTTAAATCGCAGCTCACCATAAAAAAGTAACCACAACGTTGACCATGGATGACGATGGAACTAGTAAGAAGAACAACGCTGCGCGAGAGGAGTCCTATTATCGTAAGACGACTTAAGACCCGTCACTCAAGACGATGGCAGCTGAATGGACGAGGCGGGGCTCTGGCACGAACAAAAAAAAGGCCAAGCTTTTCGAGAACCGATGGTGGGTGGGGGTGGCGGTGACGGACCGACCGACCGACCGCGTTGGTGGTGACCTTTCGCATCACGTGACCGACGTGGGGTCGCTCGCTCGCTCGCTCGAACGAGAAAACAAAAATGGCCGCTTAGTGATGGTGGATTGAGCTGGGTTTTAAAAAAGACTGTTGTTTGTTTCTCGATTGTGAGAGTCGTTGGAACGGAGCTTGTCGTGGTGTTTCTGAAGATATTTAAAAATGCAGCTTGTGGTGGGGGAAAAAAATCAAGTTGTCTGAGATGGGCGATGTGAAAAAAAGTTTGCGCTGTTGGTTGTTTTTTACGACCCTAGTCTACGACAATCGTTGACTCGCACTGGCGTAATTGAATCGTTTCTTCGCGATTGGACGTCACTGATTGGCTTCGTCGGTCGAACAAATGATGCTAAAACTCGAGGGTAGAAGGCTTTTTTTTCTTCTTCTTCTTTTCAATCGATGGTTATCTGAGCGTTGTGGCTCTTATCACAGGTGAAGCCACCAACCGGCTCTCTCGGTCCGATGTTATCTTTCGCCAACACCGAGGACACACACAAAAAACACCAGGCAACAACTGGTGGTGCAATAAACCGTTTCCTCTCGAGGGAAGAGCTACCATTTTTCTCCTGCTGGATACCTTGTATTAGGGCTGGTTACGAGCTGCTTAAGTAGGGTTATTTGGCTTATTAAATTTATTATTTTTTTTGCATGTGCAGGGTGTTGGGTTGGAGACGAGTGGAGCGATCGCTGTATTGTATTGTAGCAACGCTAGACAGAGTGTTGCTTGTTGCCCTAGTCCAGTCCAGTCCAGTCCAGTCCAGTGTCGGGGCTTTTTTTATTATTCATTATTGTTTTAACTTGTTGAACTTGGAGAAGGTCATAACTGGCTGACGAAACTGAAATTGATAGTGTGTCTCGGACTAATTTCGCCTCAACCCTTTAGTTCGTCAATTAGGAAGACAATTAAGAGAGACGCGTTTCAGGATTTTCATTTCGGAGAACACAAGGGCTTTATTATGAACTCGTTGTTGTTGTTGTTGTTGTTGCTGGTGAGGTAAAGAAGCGTGTTGTTTAGTAGTCGAGACGCTGCTGCTGTTGCTTTCTCCTTTTCCAACCAACCCTTCCTCCCCCTCTCTCACCTTTTCCATCTCGTAGAACTAGCTAGGACGAAAAGCTGAGTAGGTTGACTCGGTACTTACCTACCAACCGGTGGGTCGTGGGATTATTTCCATCCCTAATAAAACCAAAGGCGAGTAGCGCATTGCTTAGCAACCCTTAAAAGGATTAGTCGGCAAAATCGACGGGTCGTTCTAAGCCCCCTTTCCCAGACCGATGAGATTAAAGTAAATTTCCTTACGAACAAAATGGAGCGAAAACAACACTCGGCACAGTTAACAACACGCCCACCTCCGCGTTGCTTCTAACGTCGTCGGTCGCTAACACGGGCTGCTTATTGCTACTCACTCGGCCAAAAATGAGAAACTAGCTGCTATTATACATACATGCACACCTATAGCGTGTATTTCATTATTGAAAGTGGAAGCAGCTTAACTCGCTCGATGAAGAACTTGGGGGAGAAAGAAAACCAACTTAAGTCTTAAGCAGCGCTTTTAGCGAAAGGAACGCGTTACACATTCGCTTTCACGTCGTGCACGAGAAGAAGAAGAAGAAGAAGAAGGGTGGGAGTGGGGATGTCGACGAGAGGACGAGACAAACACTCTTCTTTTGTGGAAACTTGGCTCTATCTAGGTGACTTGCCGAGGTAACGAACGGCGAAAAGGGAGCTGCACATTGATCGCTCACGTTGTCATTGTACGACGACAAAGAGGGTGATTTGTGTTGGCTGGGTGGTAAATCCCATTACTACTTTCACCTTCGCCTACTTAAGGGACACAATCACGGCTAATGATTGCATTCCGGCTTGGCTTAATCGCTCGCTGCTGCTGCTGCTCAAATTCCTACCACCCAAACATGGTGGCGCTTTCGATCATGGCGCTCGAAAAAGAAGGGCTTCTCTTCTCTTCTCTTCTCCAGAGGTGAGGTGTGGTATAATAGGTAGCCCTTGCTTGCAGTCATTTCTCTCGAGTTGCCTACTTGATCTTTCACGTTATTACGATTCCTCTTCAACGCTGTTTATCTCGACGTAACGAGAGATACAAGATTTGGAACGACAGTGCACACGGATGATGCGACATCTCTCGACAAACATTCGTACCGAATTGGTCGTCGTTGAGTGTCTGCTGTGAAGCGCTCGCAGCACCCAATGCAGAAAGTTCAGTTCAAATTGTTTATTTCTAGTATAAATAAAATAAACAGTATAAACTTATACAATAAGTGTACATACAAAGTGATGGTAGTGAATTACGTTAAATGATGGTACACATTAGTCGAAAGTGCCATACTGGTACATTTTTTCATGTACCAATTTTCAATGTTTATTTATTATTGTTTTCTCTTTTCTGTATTTTATTCCTGAAGGAAGAAATCTTTTCTTTGGCGGTGTTTTGGTCCCAGTTATTTTAGGACTGTGAATAAAATTAATAACAATAATAGTTTTTTTTCACCACTCTTAACGATGGTAGCTTCGTTATAGGAACTCTCTATGTCCTATTCGTTTCGTTGTAGGAACTCTCTTATAGAGTTAAATCATCATTCGTTTGGTCTAATACTGTGGATTTTTTTCCATAAAAAATAAATAGAATAAAAATAAAAATAAAAATGAATAAATAAATAAATAAATAAATAGGTTCAAGTCATTCGTTGGGATCGAGAAAAGAAAAATTTTATACACCTTAAGTTAAAATTTTGTAATTTGCCCCCTCCTTTTTTTCGTTGTAAAAGAGTGTGGGTTTAAGAGGGAGATTATGGCGGGCCAACGTCGACTCGTTGGCCTTTGGCCCTAGGCTCATCGAGGCCTCGTTGCGAGGCTAATTAGAAACGAAGGAGCCCGGGGTCGAGAGTGGCCATTTCCCCAACTGACCTCTTCCATGGAAATGAACTGTCTCGGTCCCCCCTTTCTTTTCGCTCATTGGCTTTTTATTTCCAAGTCGTGGAGGAAGGGCGAACCTAACCTATAAATCACACCATTCTTCTTCTTCTTCTTCTTCCTCCGCCGCTGCTGTCATTTGCATATGCAGTTGCCTTCGTCTGGTGGCATGGCAAGGGGGAAAAGAAGACAAAAGAAAAATAAAACGAGGCAAAGTCATAATGTTAAGTTTCTCAAAAATCCACTAAACGCCATCGTTGTCGAAGTGATTTTTTTTTTAAGACGATTGTTAGAGTTTTTGGTTTGAAAAAAAAAAACAAACAAAAACGGTACGTGAGGGAAGGAAAGGACGGACGAGCCTATGGGGTTTTCAAATTCCCCAAGTTCTAAGTATTAACTTTGGGAAGCTTGCTAAATATAAGCTGAAGCTGCTGCTGCTGCTTTTTTTTCACCTCCTCCTCCTCCTCCTCCTCTTTCGCCGATGTAAATTTAGCTTAGATAAGATGATGAGATTGGACCATCGTAAATTTGGCATAAGTATCTCGTGCTAAAAACGGTTCTCTTTCCGGTTTGTTTTTTTTCCCTCTCCTTTAAGCACCCGAATGGAAGTGTTTATTTGTGCATGATGGTGGGTTGGATTCGAATTGCGATTCACGATGGAGAGGGGGTTAATGTTGAGAAAACATAACGGCCGTGAGAAGAAAGACTTGTTGTTTCCCCCCCCCCCTTCTCCTTTTTTTCCTTCTAAGTTCGAGGGTAGTAACGTGGTATGGTATGAAGTCGTGAAACTCGAGTTGGACAAACTAAAGGAGTTGGTTGGGTTCGTCGTCAATGATTAGAGAATTTTTTGTGTGTGTGTATTTAACCATATAACAACTTTTCTTCAATTTTCTTCAAAATAAGACTTAACGCAGTTCATTGTTTCAACTCGTGTTGCTTAACAACAGTCGTCTTTTTATTATACTCTTTATATTAGCTGCACTTGTGAGTGAGTTTCTATATATAAAAACAAAATCACTCGATGGATTTTGAATGAGGTGTCCATGGATTCGTCTAGGTAGGGTATCGAGTATCATTGCCTAGATGCTGTTAACTAAAAACCAATGGTGTTAGATTTGATGGAAAAACTGTCCTTTTTGAAGCACATTGATCATGTTGTGAAGAAGATTAACAAAAATATTTTCTTGTTGATGAGAGCGACCTTGTCAACTAGGGAGAAAATTACTCTTGTTAAATCAAAGATCATACCTTTGATCGCTTTTGGTCAGACGCATGTCAATTTCGTTTGAAAAGAATCTAGGTTGCGTATAACAACAACGTTCTGTTTAAAATTTCCAGATTTAATTCTGTTAGCCTACTGCCTTCTGCAATACATTAAAAATTTTGGATTTTGATAAAATTGTTATTTACAATAGATTAAGAGGTTCCTAGATTCATAGGAGATATTCACCACCGTTGACATCATTATTATCAACTTTTTGACGTTCACGTCAACTGAATAGCCACAAGTTTAATTTTCACTCAGTTCGATCAGCAAAGGAATAGAAACCGCTATCCATACAATCTCACTCTTTAATCACTGGAATAATTTGCTCTATCGATTAAGAAAATAGGCATCGATTGATGGTTCACTCCACAAGTATATATTGTTGATGTAAGTTTAAGTGGTATAATGGATGAGAGTCTTTGCTTTATTGGTTTTGGTTTTGTATTGTTATGGTTATGTTGGTTGTTATTATTGGGTGGGTTCTGGGTATAGGAACATTTTCTTTCATTGATATCACTCATGTTGTTTAATTTTGTTCCTACTCTTTTCTTTTTTGTTGTACCTGGTGCTGGTGCTATTGGTCACTTTGACTGTTTTAAAACTAAATAAAAAAAACAATATGGCGGACGCTATTTGCCAGTATATAAAGAGTATGCTTAAAAAGGATTTTTAAAATGTACTTGTATTAAAATAAATTATAGAAACTGCCACAGTTTATTATTATTATTATTATTATTATTATTATTATTATTATTAGTATTATTAGTATTATTATTATTATTATTATTCATTAAACATCCTCATCCTTAGAATCAAATTACATAAACTGGATTTAACATAATTAATTTTTACATAACATATTATTACAAGAAAATTTGGACACATCAAGTACGTACCATGTATGTGGTGGCAAGCGCTTTATCAAAAAGAAGGAAAACCTTCGGGTTGTTTTGGTAGATGGGTAGGGCATATTGACGGGTAAAAATTGGAAGATTGTTCCGTTTGAAATGCGATCCAATGGATCGATGTTTTCTCACCCTGATAAATTGTAGAATTTCAAAAAAATTAAAGTGCTTAAAATTACTCAACATAAATCAACTTATACTTTATTTTCAATTAAAAGAATTTTATTTAATAGTGAGTGACAAATCCCACCCCTTACATCACCACCATGCATCAAATTATCAAGCAGCAGAACAAAAAAGAACTATATAACCTCTTACAAGTTCATATACAATACAGAGACTTTGTAATAAATTTCCCTCTGGTTCTTGCGCTAACTGGAACTGGAACTCTCTACCAGCCAGGTTGAGGCGTCTTCCTTTACTACAACATCATTTTGATGCTAAGTTTAGAGAAGGCTTTTGATAGAGAATTGTATCGCTACATTCTATCTATACAAAGACTAATGTTGTCACTGTTGTGGTTTCGTTTTCTCTTGGAATTTATTTATAATTGTTTTGTGTTAAATTTTTCTATCTTTTGGATTGTATGATGATAAAAGAAAGAAAAAAGAAACCTATCGGGCTTTGTTTGGGACATTCGATTTTGTGATTTGATCGTGTAAATGAGAAAAAGAAGCATGCTTTTAAACAAAAATGTTTCTTTCATCACCAGAATGAATAGTAAATTGGGATACATTTTATTATTTGCTCCAGTAGTTTCCTTCTTTAGCGCCAGAGGTCACTCGGTGATCGACAACCAACATACACGGACGTTGGATTGGATTCAAAGCGATTGAGTTCCAAGTCAATTAAATGACGTCATGATGAAAGACAGTCTCGGTATTGGTCTTACTGACACGATAAAGTAACTTTTAGGTCCATTTTCATGGATTCCAAAGTAACGAGTCGTAGGCGGTAGCTTCGTAGAAAGTCGTGCCTCGGGGTGTGGAGGTGTTAATGACAGGTTGCGCCGAGTGTCCAGCGCCGAACGACAGATAAATCAAACGGTCTGCCCTGTTGGCTCCGTCGTACGTCTTCGTCATTTCATTTTCTCTCTTCTTCATCTTCTCGCCATCGAAATAAGAAACGTGAACCGATCGTCAGTCGCCATAAATTTTGACATTTTTTCCCTTTCACGCTCGCTTCATTTTTATCACGAAGACGACACTTTTTCCATCCTGTCCCCACTTTGGGAGATATTTCATTGATTTGACAGCTTGCGAGCTCTTTCCCTCTCCGCCTCGTTCTTCCATCGCAGACCTGAGAAAAAGTTTGGATTCCAAAAGTAGGAGGGGGAAAAAAAGGAGAGCCAAATCGAAATTGACTCTTTTGCGAAGGAAAAAGACAGACCACCTGATTTTCAACTTTTATTTTATTTATTTATTTATTTTTTGGTAAAAAGCTCAAAATCAAGTTGGTTGCATTTAGTGAAAAAAATGTTTGGCAGCGAAACTTGACCGATTGATGTTTGACATCATCTCATCGTAATTGCATTAACTCTTTTTATTATATACTAATTGTTGTTTTGTTCTTTTCGCAGGTAAGACTGGCTCTTTGTACGTTGTTCTTTACTGGTTTTCCTCTTCACCGGGTGAGTTAAGAAGTTTGTTACGATGATTGTCGTGACACCGACACGAGCGTGAACCAGTCACTCAACTCGCTGCGTGGGTGGGGTTGGGAGGTGTCTTCCGGTCGGTAGCGTTTCAAACCCTGACCGAACCGAAACAACGCGTGTACTTTTCTTCACTCGCTAGGTTGGCCATGTTGCGACGTGGCACCACACACACACACACACACACACGCGCTTTGTAGTCAACTTATCTCGATCTGTTCCCCCAAACGACGAACAACGTTACACGACTGAAGCACCGTGTTGAAGATAGTAGGAGAGCAGAAAAAAGGAGGACGCTATCGCCACGTCCGAATGGGGCTTTAGGGGGCTTTGCAAAATAGGGCTGTTGTGTCCACGGCCATGGCCTCGCCCGGGACATGTCTTACTTTTATCAACGCTATTTTTTAGCGTTATCCCCTTTTAAGGCCGAAAGGAAAACGTTGGGTTTTTTAAATGCATCGAGCACCGATAACACGCTTTACCCACATTTTATTTCGAGATGGAACAGTTTTTTTTTGTGTGTGTGTGTGTTTTCGATTTTGGTTATTCACGATAAGTTTTATTCTTCAGCATGGTCTTGACGATGGTTGTTGTGGATATAAGAGCACTTGGTTCGGATAGTTCAGTCGAGATAATGTAGCAAGGATGGAACGCTTTTTTCTATATTTTCTCGTGTTGCCAAGTTTTAGCCCATTTAGAGGAACTCACGTTGCTTTGTTATTGGAGCCGTGGCAGTGACGTTTTCAAAGGAAAAACGACGAGGATCAAGGGCACCGAACGAGATACGAATCGGCGATAAGGTGCCCATGGTCGGCAATACTGACGGCGTGTTTAATTGTCATCGCTGTCGGGGGTTTAAAATGATTCGATGCACGTTCACGATTGAGTTGCTTCGAATGATCAACAAGAAACGGGCATTCGAGCGTGCCACTTGTCATTGGCAGGCGGTGATGAGGCGAATCGTGGTCCACGATCCTATTCGAAAACAAAGCTCTGTTTGTGTTTTTATACGTTTCATTTCCTTCCTCGTCGTCGTGGTCGACAGCACGAGCGATGTCGTTTTTTTTATTAAAATAACAACGGTGGTGACCGTTTTTTTATGTCTTATGTTGTATCTCTCTTTGAACGATAACAGCTTTAAGAGGTTATTTACAATACAAGGTTTGTTCGGAGTGACCGTTTGTGTTTTGAAACGGGAGGAGAGAGGGGTGGTCTTGTTCGGTCGGTTCATTCGATCATCGACACCCGAAGGGTTCAGAAAAGGGGGATGGGGGCTTAATCCGCACCATGTTATTCATTGACTCGCCCAGTCCATCGCCATTAAGAGCAAGCTTTCGTTCGACGGATGGACTTTGCTTTTAAGATTAGAGGGGATTAAAACAGCACGCGACTGAACGAGAGCGCGAACGTCGTCGATGGGGTAGAAGTAGGGGAAAGGGGTAGAAAAGGAGCGAACGAGGTCAAAAAGTTGTCATCTCACGACTCGAGCAAAAAAAGGAAACATTACCATAGGGAGAGGAGGAGGAGGAGTCAGGGTTAAAGAGAGGAGTTGCTTTTTTCTCTACCATTTCTTTTTCTTATCGTGATTTATTTCGTTCGTTCCTTCTCTTCCTTTCTACCCCCTCCCCCCCCCCTCCTTCCACCACTTATCTCCAAAGTAAGATTTATCGTCTTCGTCGTTGGCCAATAGAAAGACGTTGTTGCTTCGGTCTATCCGCTTCTATTTTTTCTTTCTTTCTTTCTTTTACCCCCACCCCTGTTCGGTCGGAAAGACAAGTCGCACTCGCAAAAACAGTCCATCCATCACGTTCCACCGCTGTCTCTCTTATCAACCGACGTCGCCAACTTGGAATGATACGCACCATCACTATCTGCCTATCGATAAAGAAAGATGTCCCACCCAAGTTATTATCGTAGCGTGGTGTACGGTAAAGGTACTCGATTAATATGTTGAACGAACTAGCGTAAAAAAAAGGAGGGCCACGGCGTCCCGCCGTGGGACGCAAGAGGGGTTCGAGAAAGCAAATGACAACGAAGAAAGCCTCCTGTTGGCTTTAGCACGCTATTAATTCGGGAACAAGGATAGACGATCGATCGGGTCGGATTGTTTTTCAAATCTTTCAACTTCGGCCACGCATGCTTCACTTGGATGCAGACGACTCGTGCGTCACCGTTGAAACAGTTTCTGGAACTGTTCGACCGCACGATGGTCAGACGTTGGTCGTGTGTCGAGCCTCTAGTTGGGGGAAATCACCCTTCTCTCATTTTCTCGTTTTCCGAGCCTTTGGATGCTTTTGGCCGCTGAGGGTGTTGCTTGAAACCAGCGCCTCGAAAGGTGAAGTGGGGTGACGAAACAAAAGCCGGTTGTTTTCTATTTGTTTTTTTCGGTCTCATTGTTTGACTACCGTTCCCCATCGGTGCGAGGCGGCGTCGTGACGCGTCGTCAAGCACTTTGTCACCACGGTGCGAAGCGAGCGGACCGTTAATGAAGCGGCATACTCGGCATAGTCTTAACCCTTTTGTCGACGAGTGACCGGCCGCGCTATTGTTCCCGCGCTATGCGGGGTCAGCGCGTGTTATGAGATCGCGGCAGGGTACGTTACGACGACGACAAAACACCGTCGTTTCTCTTCACCCTCGGGTCGCCATTGACCTTCTCATTCCGCGTTCACTGTGGAATTTTGACTACTAACACACCCTCATCTCACGTCCGAATTTTAATCTAAACATTCCAACCATGTCGCGGAGTTTTGTTGATTTTTTTTTTCATTTTATTTTATTTTATTTTATTTTTTTTTTGTTGTTTTTCTTCCCCTCGTGTTGTCCACTTTCATTTCACACCGTTCGTCAAGGGGTCATTTTTACTTCGGAATACAAAAAGGGTGGGTGTTTGTCTGGCACGCCGTACACGCGGGGACCACGAACCTCAACAGGAAGCGGGTGGCCGTGTTATCGAAGGGCTGATTTATGGCTCTCGCAGTGGTCGTACATCACCATGGTGCGTGCGTGGATGGAGGAGAAGGAACGGGGAAGAAGCCAAAGAAGAAAAAAAAACACCGACTCAAAGTTCCTCTCGAGTTTATTAAAACGTCCGCGCCACGTAAATCACACGTCGTAGGCAGGCACTGCCGGTTGACGCTAAGCGTGATGGATGACGCTTGTTTGTTTTCGTTGCTGCAAATGACGCTTTCTTCATCCACCCTCACCGAGGCAGCAGCAGCACCCTTTGTTTTCACTTGTTCTTAATGAGCTCGCTCGCTTTTCCTTCACCCATTCGGCTGGTTACCACTCTATCTATATGATCAGTCTTTGTTTCGTGTAAAAGACAACCGAACCTCGTGTTAGAAGAACCATCGTCTTTAAAATACTCTTCTTTTGGTAGACCTTACGTGGGTAGTGTGGGAGCAGAGGGTGAAAAGGCCATTGGGTCTCCTCCTTTTTTTTTAGGATCCTTCATCCGTCGTCGTCCCTCATCGTTGTCGTCTTTTCTGTTCTCATTAGGAGGGAGAAAGAGTAGTGGAAGAAGAGGGGGAGGGAACGGCGACGACGAGGAAGAGAGTGGCTTTTTGCCGCCGCCGTCCAGCTAATACGATGAAATCCGGGCGCAATTTGTCACTGTCAAGCCACGGGATGAGGCGAGTTCACCGAAAATTGAAAACAAAGCTTCCCGTCGAAATTCCAGCGAATCTCGCGCCATCGCGTCGCGTCCTGCTCGCGTGGGCGGAGAAGCAGCACCCGAGGGAATACTCCCCTCCTTCCATCCTCCTCGACTTGGGTTCTTGTTTTATTTTCCACCCGTTTCTCTTGTTTCACTATTTTGGGCAACGCGCATCTTCTTCTTTAGGAAAGTGGATCACTCCCTAAAATAATGTCGTCGTGACTCGCGCCGTATCATTAGTTAAAATGTATATGGCGTTATCATATAATGTCTATGCCGTGTTGAAATGTATATAATGTAAATGTATTGTCACATCGATTCTTTGAAGAAAACAACAACAAGTGCCAATGCCATATTTTGTTTAAAAAACATTTGGTTGGCCTCAACACCGACTTAGTACGGTACCGGTATAGAATAGTCGAGACATGACCCGTTTAGTCCGCCCGGGTCATGTCTCCGAGTCGAACCACCGACGATTTACATTTTAGTTTACAATATTAACACTGTTCAGATGTACGGTACTCGCTGTTGATTCGGTCCTAAAGTACCGTTCAAATTAAAAATAATAATCCAGCCTCCTCTGTTAAAAGATTTCCATACAGTGTGTACACAAAGTGAAATGAGTTGCCTCTTCGTATTCGTCGGTTGGCACTGTCCTCAATACCTCCGAATGTCGATTACAGTTTATTTGATCGATTATTATATAATCATTTACGTTTTGTATGATGTACTAATTCTCCATTGTTCCAATTTTATGGTCACCATGACCGTGTCGATTTTAAATAAAAAAATAAAACTATGGTACGCACGATTCTCAGATACGAGCATGAGCAATGTTACGGCGTTTCAGGCTTATTTTGGCTTCACGCCACTGCAACTCCTACCAATTTTTGACGGCCCTGCTGCGCCGACCTGGCGTCAAGTGTTAGCAACTCTTGTTTTCCTTGAATCGTTCGTATCTCGAGTTGTTAGGCCCACAATGAATAGCGCCCTGTTGTCTCGTACTTTGTTGTTCAATAAATTGTCAGGTTTTCTGTAGTGAGAAAACAAAAGTCTCAAATACCCAATTGAAAGAACAGAGTCGCCATTACAATGAAAAGTGAAAGTTAAGTTTCCTCGAAAAGCCTTCAACATAGGAGTAGTTCGAATGAGATCCTCTTTTCGAAGTTTAAATCAGAAATCACAACAAAGCTCAACAATGCCACGCAAATTCGGGTTGTGACCTAACTGCTTGCTGAAAATCAACTTCCTAGGCCTTGTGATTTTTTCGCAATGTTTCACTAAACAGGTTTTCCCGTTAAATTCACAGTTAAATCGGGTTTCGCACACTCCCTGACGTCAATGTCGAGTCAGTATACGTCAGTATACTCGTGGCCGCTTCGGGGTGAGACCTACCTGTTTGTCGAGTTTCAGCTTTCTAACCCTCGTGGTTTTTTCCCTGTAGTTTTGACCCTCCCATTCAACGGAAAACTGCAGATCGTTGACAGATTTCGCGCCATAACCCTCCGTATAGGATTCTTAGACATCCAATAAAGCAATGATTGCCAGTTTTGGACCCTTAGTTTTTGCAGCGGCTTATTTACACCAAACCACTGCAGGCTTTTAGTGTAAAGGAGATAAGTAAGATTAAGGCTAAATTCTTCGTTCGTGTAGGCGGCGCCACATGTTGTTGCGAAACGTTTCTCCCTTTGCTTTTTGTTATAAATTCGTGATGGGTGTGGGTCTTAACCCCCTCGCGTTCGCCTTTTTGAACCGTCGTCGTCAGGGGCACCTCGGAGGAGGAGGAGGAGGTTGTTTTTCTATCTCTATGTCTGTCGGTCTGTACGTGTCGGAGGAAAAAGGAATCTGGCAAGGGTCTCGGTTATCGGTGCTTCGCCGCTCCACTCGTTTGTTGGCCATTGAATTTTTATGGGAGTGCTCCGAGATGACTCGGTCGTTTCCACACATTCCATTAGGAGGAGGCTGGACCCGTTATCTGGACGAAATGAGCCTCCTGCCTTTTTCCTCACTGAGGGAGTCACTTTCGTTTCTTATCCCCTCGTTTTTTCTCGTCCTTCCATTTCCTATCCCTCTCACGCGTCCTTAAAAGGAATTGTCGGATGGAGAGGGAAAAACGGCTTCTGTAGTCAGTCGCTTAAGCGGTTCAACCCTTTTCACGTTTCTTCTTCTTCTACCCCGTATTGTTAGAATGTGGCTACAACGTCTCGCTCAAAAAAAGCTCATCACGCGATCAGGCTTCGCGAAGGCGTCACCCAACTCACAAACGTGTGTTAACGATCGATTTCAAAAGGATATTCTCGCTTTACCTTTCAAAGAACGTTGCTTTTTTGCGAAACTGTTTAGGTTAGGGTAACTAGCAATCGCGTTGCTAAAGTTGTCGTAAAATTAGCGTACTGTATTCCCATAAAGGTGTAGCGTACGTTATGACACTGCTATTATTATCATTATTATTATTATTATTACTATTGTTCTTTATTCGGCCCAATGGGGTTATATGGGAATAAGGAAAATACAGTGGGGGAAAACGGAACAAAATAAAACAAAATACGATACGATACACGAATTAACTTCAAACGCATCTGTCTACAATTATATTGATGATAAGTTTTTGATTTATGAAACACCCCAAATTTGAATCACATATTTTCGAACATCCTATAACCCAAGACGTGCAAAAACTACAGATATGGAGTGATTCGCATTCCCTCAAGTTAAAGACTTGCACTTTAACCTTTTTCAACCAGGCATGAACCTCTCGAAATTCTTGGCGTCCTCTTTGACAAACATGTAAAATTCGGTAATCCTATTTCTACCCTTACCATGAAACTCAACAAAATGGTGTTTTGTGCAAAACAACTCAAAAACATCTACACAGTAAAGGAAAAGGTGACATTCATTAAGGCTAAAGTACACACTATTATACAGTATGCTATAATTATTTGGGCTGATGCACCCAAATATCGGATCAAGCGTATCATCACTTCTTACAACAGGATTATCAGCACCATTTTTAAATTAAGCTCTTATGCGTCAATATCTTCATTTATAAAATCAAAAAAATTGATGACCATGAAGCAATTAATTGTTTTCAACAGGATAATTGGGATCTCCCGTTGTTTCAGGAATGTACGTAGGCCTACGTTAACATCACCAGTTACAAGGGAAAACTAACCAATACAAACTTATTCTCTCTCATGATATTATTCCCAATCATTTTCACCAAACATAACCATAGATATAACGTCTTTTCACTCTGGGATGAACTACAACTACCGATAGATAACCATTCGTAGGTTAGCTTTTACTTGTATTGAAAATTCCTCCATTAGCCAATGTATTCACTTTGAAAAGAATTTGTTCAAACACGTTCTTTACTCTGATAGATATTGAGCATTCATTTCATTTTCACATAATTTGATTTTGTCATATTGTGTTTTATTTGTTTGTTTGTTATCTTAATATTCTATTAGCATTTATCATGCGATTGTTAAAGATATTCTTTTTACTAAGGCCTCGTATTGTTAATGTTTTAATATAACGTAATCAGAGCCTTTTCAATTTGTATGTATTATACATTATTGTCTTTTTGAGACGGAATAAATATAAAAAAAAAATTAAAATTAAAATTAAAAAACAAATATAAATGCAATTGGTAAACCCTTACAAGTTGAGGTTAACCTAGTTGAAAACCTGTCTTTTAAACTGTTTCCTTGTAGATATATATGTTTCATTGCAGATCAAAGAATGCATACTTTCTGATACGCAAAGGTAAATTGTTGCAGACCGGGAAGGTGTTATAAGGGTATCTGCAATCTAATGATTTTGAAAGTATTGTTGAATGACAAATTTGAAAGATTTTGCTGAACGGTCATCTGCACCACCAAATATAACAATCAAACTATCTGTTTACAGGCTACGACTAGGAGAATAGGTTGATAGCTATATTGTACTGTATGTATTTATTTATTTATTTATTTATTCATTAAGATGCACCCAACATGGAATAAGGACATACAAACACTAAAAAAAAAACCGAATTTAAGTAAGAAAAGGAAACTCTTAAAAATATAACTCTTAGAACCATAATAGTTGAAGTTGAAAACTCGACAATATTCAATTTATAGACGTCTAAAAGCAGCCTTTGGCTGATTGAGGAAGGTGGGTGGGTGAGTGAAGAGGATGAGGGTTCGTGTCGGCGGTGACATCTCCAGCCGCGCCAATTAGTCGCGGCTAGGCTACCTGGCCCTGGGTGGATGTATTGGGGGCGAACGCCAGTCTCTGTTCAACAGCGTAATGGGGATTGGCAGTGGCGTTTCGATCGAGAACAGTTGCTTGCACCTACACGTGCTTTCGTGATCGCTTCGCTTCGATGAGCTCCACGTCTTTCTTTCTTTGTGCGTGTACAAACACACAACACACACTTACTCCTCCACTCGTTCTCTTTCTCTCGTTTCCCCCTCATCGTCCATTGATCTGTTTATCGATCGGTCGCCGATAGCCATTACACCGCGTTTTCCTTTCTCGGTGTGTTTGTCCTCGTTTATCCGATCGCTACTAAAATACTCTGTCGTACCACGACGATCGTCTCAGCTGTCCGGTTTTCGCTACATCGATTTCCTCGCTCGTCGTAAAAAAAAAAAGGAGAGCGAGAGGAGTATGTCCGTGTGTCGATGCGTGTCCCGCCCCTTCCTCCCGAAGAGGTGGTGAGTCGCGCCTTCGTCGTCTGTCAAGTGTCTTCGTTCTTAAGTTGGGTCGATGACGACGATCGATGAGCTACTTTCCAGCTTTTTGTGCTATTCCAACAAAATAAGCACAAATTAACTTTTTTATCATTCCACTCGACGAGGGAAGAACCTTAAAAAAAAAGCGCTCATTTTTTTAAAATTTAAGGGATCGTTTTTCTTCACGACCGAGGATGATAACAATATATATGTTTTGTAATGCATCGCCCAAGAGACGAGACTCGGTGGGCACAATAGGCATCTGCACGGGTGGGTTGAAGTGGAGGAGGGATGAAGAAGGCAACTCAACATGAAGCTGGGGCCAGCCATGTCGTGCCACGGAGTTTAGAGTGGGGAGGTGATGGCAAGAGGGGGTTTTCGAGTTACTATCCTGAAAGGCAGCAGCAGCCAGTGTATTCCAGCAAATGGTGTGTGTTGGTTGTTATGGGAACGAGTATCAACGCGACGCCATGATTGATGACTCACTTCCCTCTTCGCCATTGATTCGGGGCGAGGGACCAAAAGGAAATAGACACACACACACACACACAAAATTCGAACGAGAGTACGAAGGAAAAAAAGAGAGGAGATAAATCTCATTAGAGCGTGTACAAAACAAAACCTTACCACTGCATTTTTACGAGATAAAACTAAAGCATGTTTTTTTTTTCTTTCTGCTAAGCAAAAAGGAAATAAATACCGGTAGGTAGGTAGGTACCGTACCGTCCTCGATGGATGGTGCGTACTTCTTTCGTTGATGTCTCTTTGAATATAATAAAAAATAGATAGGGTTGGGCATAATAAAAGGAGGCTATAATTTTTATTTTATTTTAAAAGACGCGTCCAAATGGTTGGATAAAGGTACAACACGAAAAAGGAAAAGTAAACAGTACATGAACACACTTACTTAATTTTATTTTCGTATTATTAAATTTATTGACGATTCAAAAACAAAGGAAAAAGACAAACAATAAGAAATACATTTTTTACGTACATAGTTTACATCCCATTGGGATCTTTACAAATAGGATACAGGAAATGGATAACATTTGAGAACTTATCGCTGCCAAATGTGGTTTTTTAAAATTTTTTTATTATTTTTTATTTTTTATTAATTTCATAAAGAATTGTAAAAATTTATACGGGAAGGTTGGTGACAAGAAGAAGTCAATTTTCGAATTGGGAAAGGTAATTGATTCCAGGTAGAAAAGGTATTGAAAGAATATCGGTTGAGCTGACGAGAGAATGACGGGGCAAACAATAAGTTGATACCACATTTGGGTAGGATAGGAGAAGAGGCAAAAATGAAGTGGGTGTTCACTGACTCTCGGAGAATTGTAGTCGATGGAAAAATGATCAATGATGAAGATTTAAAAAAATACCGAGAATAGAAATAACGGACGCAAACACAATGCTCAATTGAGTTGAACATCGATTAAGTGATTAGTAAGTTTCCTCGCCAAATTAATGATGCGCTTATGTACAATTTGTACAAATGAATGAATATCCTTTTTCTAATCTCATAAGGCACTGGATTCCAAGTTACTATGGCTTTCGACGGAAACCTCATGATTTTAAAAATGTCTGCTTTTTCGAGTATTGTTAACGTCGTTGAAATAATATTGTGACCATGATTCATAGGGATGCAAACGCAGTGCCTATGAATGAGGCAGCATGGTGTACCGTAAATAATTGAAAAAAACAGATGACAAAACACAGAAAATATTCTTAATTTTCTTGAACTTTGAATTCAGTTCGATTCAAGATTCATTCAATCGAATTTTGAAATAAAAATAATGACGATAAAACACAGACAAGACATATGCTAGACCGACATATCGCATAGTCCTGACGAAAAAATATCACTGATAAGTATAATGCCGCATAAGTCTTACGTACTTGTGTAAGCGTTGTACTGTTGTGAATAAATGAATAGTACGAACGACATGTGTCTGCAACACCAACGTGGGACGCTGTATAACAGGAAAGCCAACCGACTGTGTGTTGCGTTGCCCCATTCGGACATAATGACTGTATAATGCACTAATGAAACGTTTATTGTCACTGATAGGTAAACGGCATATCTTTATCTGTGTTTCTAATCACGTCATGCCGCCTCATTGATGTGACGTCGTCCAAAGCTCTCTTATTTATTTCCTCGTTGCCAATTCTCTTCTTCAACAAATACCACTTTGTGCCATCCTATACAGCTGATAATTTTCTCCTATAGGACTATCCCAGCCGTAGTCGATTTTCAAATTAACAATGATCGACAACATGCCACCAATTTAGGGTGCTCCAAAACACAGTTTCACATTAAGATTAACCGCCTAAGTTTAAAAAATCCTACTAGGGCCTACCTCTCACAATCAACCTATCCATAGCCAACACACTGAATTTCTCATATCATATAGAAAAAACGACACTTGGAACTAATAAATATATTTAAGTCGCAAAACGTCTTTAACAAAATACTCTCGTCTTATCGTGAAAAACTTACACGCTCATCATTACCTACTACGCTGTCATAATTTGGGGGAGATGCCCCTAGATAGAGATGATTACGCGGAATTCAAATCTCTTATCATGCTATACGCACGGTATTCAATCTCCCTATCTCTATTCGCAAAATTTAACTTGCCTGTTCTTCCAACAAATGTTCTTTTTTCATGGATGCGCTCACTTCAAATACTTATTATTTAAGAATATCATTTACAGTTCATAACGTGTTTCACTTTTTTATTTGTAATTTCGTTTGTCCCTAAGGGATGTTGGCTATGCCATTGAAATAATAAAAAAATAAATATCTCACTTTTGACTATGCCCAACCCTGTATACATACATATACAGTACGGTAGTTTGTTTGTTTTATGAACTGTAGAGAGTTTCGATCTATTTTCTCAACTCATTTTTGCTTCAAGCTTGGCTTATTTTTCATGATTTTATTTTTATTTATTTTTTTTATTTTAATGATTTAAAAAAAATAATTTTTATTTATTTTTATTCAAAAATTTAATACTCGAAATGAGTAAAACAAGAGAATACGTTCAGCTCAAGCCAAATCAAATAGGCTCAATGATGGGCTTACTTCTTCGAGTCAGCGACAACAACGACGAATAGTTCCGTGCTGTATGGTTTATTTATTTATTTATTTATTTATTTTATTTTATTTTTTTTTTTGACTTTCGGAATGGTCGAATCTCTAGGTGAGATAGTCGGGCACTGGATTATAAATGGTGCGTGTCGGATCTTTTATTGATCGTGGAATTCCCCTGGGTTCCACCGTCGACCCTTATCAACGGCTCGCAGGGTATCGCGAGTGGTCAAGCCGTGGAAGCGTGGTTCCGATTGTAGGTTATTTGTTCCACCTTTGCAGGATGTCTTCGGCAGGCGGAGGTGCGTGCTGATGACACTTCGGAGCGAAGGATCCGATCGACTATCTGGTAGTGAGCAGCGTACAGCTCAAGTTTTAATGTCGCCTTCTCGTTGCGAGTGTTGAGGAGCGTAGCTGGGTGGAACGACGATGCTCGTTGTGTGCGTGGCGGTGGATCTTGACGCGAACCTTTTGTTGTAGGCAACTCCCTCGTTCCTCCCATCCATCATTCGCGACACTTTTTTCCTCACTCTATTTGGGGGAGGGGGGGAGAACGCCAGGTGTGGCCGCCCAAACTTTAATACACTGACTGAATAACTCGGTTAGGTTTTGATTCCGGCTCGAGGGCCCTCGACTGAGAGAGCCCAAACTGGTTTTTGTTACCCGGTGGCTTTTCAAGTTGGCCTCTTTTGCCCCGAGGGCATTTATCCCGAGAGCTCGTCCGCCACAGGGACGTGTCACAAGTAACGGGTTGGGAAGGGATGAACACTCGCTCGCTCGTCATTGTTGACTCCGTGCTGGCTATCGTACGAATAGATGATGTTGCCTTTTCCGTCCGCCGTTTTCTACAGAAGAAGAACAAGGGTTTTTTCTTTGTGAAAGAGGGGAGCACGACGAACGCGTCTTTGCTCCAAAAGACGAGAGATAAACTAACTAACTCGATGGTTCGTAGTCGTGAATGGACGCAGTTTTTATTCTTTATTCACCGAGTCCATGCTTGAGTATAAATAGAATTATACCGTCTAGAAGTGAACCTTTCTTAGTTGGAAGGTGGACACCGAGCGCGTGTAGCGAAATTTGCTTCCGCGCCGATAACTCAATTTTGAAAGTCGTTGGTTTTGGATTTCAGTTAGAGCATCCTTTCCTTCAAAGGTTTAATGCCAACTTAATTGGATTAGATCACTTTTTTCGATCAAAACCAACCTGGCATAGTTGAGGCACGGCGAAAGTGGGTGAAAGGCAAAGTGAAGTTGGTTTTTCTCGTTGTTCATCTTCTGGCTCCGAACATCTTCATCGATCGCCGAGAGCGCTCCATCTTGGTTGTGTTTTTTTTCCCCTTGTCGTTTTTCGTGTTGTTTCGTCCGAAACCGAGTCGCGATTGGTCGAGCGTGGGCGTGGCCGGCGAGGTGAACCAATGCGGAAAGCGATTACAATTTGGAAAGAGGAAAACACAGCCTCGTCACGACGGGGATTCCAAACGGAACGAGCCGGACGACTCCACCTTCCGGTTCCTCTTGTACCGCCTCCCCTTTTCTTTGCCCCCTCCCCTCCCTCCCATCGCATTCCATTTTGAGCATTGCGGTAAAGCTTACCGACGCACGGCGCAAAACAAAATCCAGTTCTGCCGACGCTAAACGGCGAGAAAATTGCATTTTATTTTTATTTGTGGAAACGTTTTCTCGAGGGTCAAGTTGGTTTTTTTCAGTGAAGGGGAGGAGTGTCGATGGGCATCGTATAAAAAGAAGACTAGCGAATTCCAAACTGAAGAAAAACGAAGGCAAAGGTCAGCTAGGCAAAGCGCCATCTTGGATGGTTAAAGCGGCATCGAAGATGAGAGTGGGAAGAAGGAATATCACGTGTCTAAATGACAGCGTCACCCTCTCGAGCATTACCGTAATTTGAAAGTGAGTGTTATTTCTTTTTGGCGAGATAGACGATCGTGTTGCTAGTTATTATAGCCTAGCGTGCGTCGGACGGAGAGTGGAAGTGGGTGTGGCATCCGAAAGAGACACTTAGGTTAGGGGAAAAAAAGAAGAAGCCTTCTCCTCGCGCGTTCCCTTTTTTTCTTCTTGAAGAGAATAAAAGGGATAAAGGAAGAAAAGGGAAATGAGTTTGCCACCCTTTCTTTTCATGCTTTTTCCCACTTGTTAACGGCCAAGTCATTTTCTGTTTCGTTTTTCTTTATGGGAGGATAAGTGGGCGAACACGCGCTTCGTTTCACCATTTAGAAATTGCCCGACGGCTGTTTGAAATGGGGGAGAAAAAGAGCTTACCTCTCTCTCTCGCTCTCTCTTGTTTGCCTTTTTTGTGTTTTGTTTCATTTTTTTATCCCCTTTTCCCCTTCGTTTCTCTCCCACGCCTTTTATCAACGAGAGAGAGATCCTACAGGTCATTTCGTCCGCTTTGTTTAACGTCATTGGTCCGAAAAGAGATACTACGGTGTTTCGTTAACGTTTACAACCAGGTAACAACCTACTTCTTCGAAGGAGATTGGAACTTGGTTGGTTGGTTGGTTGGTTGGTGTTTTTTACCTCACCTACCTGGCACTCGATACTTATGTATTTATTTATTTAATTTTCATTTATTTTTTATTTCATTTATTTTATTATTTATTTATTTTTCGACTGGGATCGAGTAATTACATACACAACAAAAAAAAAGGGGGATCAAAACAAAAAAAAAGGGAATAGATATAATAAAAAACAAAACACAAAAATGTAAACGGATGAGCTACATATTGGGAACGTACAACCGAACAAAAGAGCTAAACTATTGAATCCATAATGAGTTGTTTATCAAATGTTGATTTTATAGGGTTGGGTTGTGTTAGTAAGGAAAGGAAAGGAAAGGAAGGCGTTGTAATCTGATAGGTAGATTGTTCCACAAGCTGTACGTGTTGTAAGGGTAGCGTTAGTGTCCGAATCAAATTTGTAACAAGTTATTTCACGTCTATTGATTGGAAAATTAAAGTTACTTTTATGATGATTTAGAAGGTGAAGGTCGTCATTAATTATACGTGGAATTTCTTTTAGACGAAAAAATGAATGAATTGTGGTATGGACAAGAGTTTAAATTTTTTTAACTTTGCAGAAATAGAAGTATGTATAATAAGAAAATCGTTCTAATAATAATGTTATAGCTAACTGATAACCTTTTAATCCTAAATTTTGAAGTGTCTGACCACAACAGAATAGCATAATTGATAGTAGGAATTATTTTTGCTTTAATGAAGATCATTTTTTCCTTAGTTGAAAGAAGACCCTTTAACCTGTTAACAAGAAAAATTTTTTTTTTGTAATTTTGCTATCAAGTTATCGATATGAATGCCAAAATAAATTGAGTCCAGAATCTAAGACGACGCCCATAATAGTGAGGTGTTGCTTTTCTCTATTAATAGGGTTTGATGTTATGATAGTTTTTGTTTTTAGTTGATTGAGGAGGGTTAATTGCTTTGATGTCAACCACTCCTCCATTATATCTGAATCTTTTAACATTAGATAATTTGCGATAGGAAGTTCGAAAAGGCTGAAGGGTAACATCAAAATGTTATCGTCAACCTAAGAAAGTAACGTGGAAGATAAGGTTAAGTCAAAGATCGAATTCGTCACAGCTGCATAAAAAAATGCTAGCCATAGGTAGATCCCTGAATTACACCGATCTGAGAAGACAGTGCTATTTGGAAGAAACGGCTATTAAAATAATCAAAAAGTAGGTCCAAACAATGGAAGGACAGACAGACCCAACTGTAAGAGCGAACATAAAACTGCTTTTCGAGAAACAAAGTCGTACGTCTTGGATAGGTCGAGTGAAGTAATAAGAATATCAGTGTGTTCAAATTTTTATTTGAATAAATATTTTCATAAAGAGTTAGTAAGAAGAATAGGGCAGATTTTTGCGGTTTACTACCAAAAGCATACGTACGAATAAACGTTTAGCTAACTTTTAATTGTGTTGTTTTGGGATGATCGAATCAGTTGGACTGGTTTTTATTCCTTTTTATTGTCCCTAAGGAATGCACAGTATCGAATAAAGTAACTTAATAAGCGAGTTTTGAGATTTGATGAAAACAATCTTTGGAAATCGCTTCGACTTAACACCTGGCTTTTAATCGTCTCATTTTTTTCACAAGTTCTCATCAAATCATTCAAGTGGAGCGACGAATCGTGGGTGGCACTAATGGGTTAAGGGTTGAAATTTACCAACTCGTGAAGGTCGTCTGACTCGTTTGTTTATTGGATATTGTTAGCGTGTTTAAAGAGCGCGTTATCAAAAATATGGAAAATAATAGAAAAATTGAAGTGCTTATTATTTTGAAAACGTCTTAGGTCCACGAAATACCATTTTTTAAAAAAAAATAATTTAACAGAAGCAAGACGAATACAAATCTAATGTCAATAAAAGCACCAAATCACAGATTATAATTTCCATAATCAAAAAATATAATCTTCCAGTTACTTACTTTGCATACGTATAAACGTACTTTTTGGGTGTTTTTCATTAGGTAATAAGTTTTGAGTCTTGAAAATAACATATTTGAAATCAGCAATGCACTGATAATTTTGAGAGCCTCTTAACTAACTAAAACAATGATCAAAAGTGGAGATAAGACGTTTTGGAAATAAGCCCTTCAACTGTTAGTTGTGCCAATGAACGGATGAAGGAGTATTTATTTTTGAAAATAATTATCGTAGATGATCGCGGTCTGTCTTACTTTGTCGAGCTATGATGGCGTCGGTCTTGTTTTGGAAGAACGTGCGGTAGGTAGGTGCGTTCTCGAGAGGTTGAAGAGGGTCTTTCTTTTCCGCCGTAAACAAAATCCTTAATAAGAATGGATGGCGGCGTGAGATGGGCTAAAGCCAGGCTCGCTTTTATGGCATCCCACAATTCCCTGGGTTGCCTCTGTTTTCATCACTCGAGACGATTCCACCGTTCCCTACAAAGAACAGGTGTCTCTCTCTTACTCTTTTACCGCATTCTTATCTAACGAGGATAAGAATATTCCGGAACTTGGGTGTTTCATTACTCGGGGGGTGGTTGTAATAAAAGTGCGGCCGATTCATCTTTGTTGGTTGCGGATTGGAACGACGCTTTGCTTCTTAGTGAGGCTTCTTCCACAGGTCGATGCACGGAATTGCTTTTTTCAGGGAGGGGGGGAGGGTGTTTTTCTCTCGTCTTTCGAAACAGAAACACGACGAACATGGTTCGATCAGTTGTCGCTTCTAATTCGAGTGTATTAATTTCATTAGCCGATGCTCGTTGGTGCGGGAGAACGGAAAACGACGACGGGGTAAAGAGGGCTAAAAGGGAGGGGAACGAACAAGAACGAGGGGGCAGACAGAGGGGTGGGGGGGAGGTGAGCGCGCACTAACCCTTTAGTTGCACGTGACTGCATCCATCTCGCGATTGGTCTCGCACCCGAGAACGAAACCCAATTGGATTTCACCTGCGGGCACTGATGCGGAACGAGACAAGATGACAGTCGCTGGTGGGATGATGAGGAATGGCGATGGAGGAAGAAGAGCAGGCTGAGGCAGCGAAAAAAAGAGGAACACACGTTGAGTGATACATTAGGTAATTGAATGGAGAGCAAACTGGAACCTTCGTGAGAGGATGCTTTCGCATTCGCTCAGCGTTTTCGACCGCAAAATGGAAAACACTTTTCGCCAAATGGGGAAAAGAATTTTCATCGACACAGGTAGGTAGGTAGGCTTCGCCTTTGGGGAAAAAAAAACAATAAACTGGCTGTAGTAGTGTCGTTGCAACCACAGAGCGACGCTTCCGGACACGATAGTCGCGTCACCGAAGGATAAAGGGTGTCGTTATGACCGACGACTGACTGCTTTCGTAGTAGTGAAGCTTAGAAATATGATGTCTTGAAAATTTTTTTTTTCGTTCAGCCTACACGTTGACGTCGTACAACGTCTTACGATGAAATGAAACATTCAGCAACCGACTTTTCGGAGATGAACATTCCTCGATTCGATTTTGTTCATCCCCAATCATGAAGGGGGGGGGGGGCTTGCCGTTAAGTCCAAAAGATCTCAACCCCCGGCCGTCGTTGTAAAAGGAAGGATGAGAGCGGGTGACAGGTGGGGGGTTTCTCTCAACGGCGATGAATAATAAAAATCTAAGCCGCTCGTTGTTCTCTCATCTTCGTTGTTAGTCGTAGCCAAAAAACTTTTCATGAATTGTTGATCGAGTGTGTGGTGTTGTGTTTTTTGTTTCGACCGCCATCTTGGAGCGACTTGTTTCCTGGGAGAATTGGCCGTTGTAGCTCCAACGTGAATAATGAATGAGCCCCCATTAATAATTGCGCCAAGGAGGCTTCCCCAACCAAGACGCAGCAGATGACGAGATCGACTCGCGTTCTCTTAAAGGTTGGCGCTTCCTGTTGGTTGTCTCACGCGACAAAGTTGAAAAGGGTCATTCTTAACCTCGCCATCCTTCGGAAATGAGTCTATGCGCGGCAGGTTCTTCGAAGGTTTCCACTTGAATCGAAACGGATACATCGCGAGAAAGTATCGATCGTTGGCCCATCGCGTGGTTACAACTCTTCGTCTAGTTTATTGTAGCCTACAGTACTAGCAAGTTTTTCTGCGCGTCCATTATGTGAAGAATAGCATTCTTGCTTCGTTACATTAGAGTTATTGTCAGCATCTCAAAGAGACAGCGAGAACATGGCTACGACACACCGGATCAGTGTTAAAGTCTAGACAACAATGGAGTTTCAACACGTCAATAAAGACGAACAATTCCCTATAATAGTTGTCTAGCTCTGTTCACTGACGCTGACGTCAGTAGACTACAACAATAAGGCAATAAATAAATAATAACATAAGGCAAATTTAAATTACAACAATGAACTGCATAAAACTAATATATAAAATGAAAATATAGAAAAGTAGAAAAATAAAAAAATATATAAACACAAGTTTTGCCACTAGACACCCCGTGGTTACCATATCAACCACGGGGGTTCATTTCTAGTAATAAATAAATAAATAAATAATTAATAAGTAATAAAATAAAATAAAAACAACTAACGGATGTTGCAAAGCAACATAAGACAAGGAATTATATTATGAAAAAAAAATTCCGTCACTTTTGACGGGCTATTTAGTAGCTTAAACCCGTTGAAGCATGAGTATAAAACCCTGAATTTATTTTTTTAAACACATTATTTGAACAATCTCATGCTATTGAAAAATGCTACACCCATACTTAATATGGCACCGTTGATTTTTCAACGGGTTTAAACTATTTTTTTATAGTATTACAATAAAAGAAAAGCTGGTCGAAAAATAAAAACTTATAAGAGGTTAAGCATACAAAATAAAAACAATAAAAATAGGAAGTAATAAGTAATACACTTCGGGTTTGAGCAAGAAAAGGGTGCACCACTGCGAACATATACAGGTAATAAATTCCAAAAGTATTGTATGAATATCTGCTATTGTAATGCGCTGGAAAGATAATAGTTGGAATGATTTTATAACTATGTGTTGGTCTATGATTATCTAGGTAAATAATAAGAAATGTCTGTAAAAAATAGCATAGATGCCAGATGTATTTTAAAGCTATTTTATATTCGTTATAGGAGGTTACAAATTACTAAAAGTTTTATAAAACCAAATACTATCTTACAGTACAGAAAACATCGATATGCGAGTTTCTTATAAGATTATGTGATTTTGCGACAAGAGAAATCTTTCCAGTTTCCAAATTCTCGTTATATGCGAGAAAATTTCGCCATTACGCAACTCTGTTGTAAGGTGGTGAACAAGTGCCCGCAGGATTTGCTGCTGCAACTTCATTGAATTTTGATATACAGAATGTGATTTTCTATTTAGTTTTTGCACACAGCATAATCCTAACATTTATTTTTTTATTTGTTTATTTAAAAATTTGCATCCACTTGGGGTAATAGGCATACTACTAGCTATTTAGGTAAAACAATGTAGGATATGTTTGTACAAAGACTTTTAAAGTGAAAGCGAAACATGTTCTCTTGTCGCAATATTAACGAAATCGCATATAAGGAAACTAGTTTAAATCGGGGGAATTTCTGTATTTTCATACTACAAGAACATACTAACGCTGTCAGCTGTCAACTTGGAAATTTTTAATAAAAGTACGGACAGGAACCTTAACAAGCTTGATCTTTCAGGACTTGAACCTTAGCAAGCATGCACGACAACAGTGGAAGCTGAAAACCGTGTGTTGGAGAACTTGGAAAGAACAAATTAAAATCCGTGCCGGTTGCATGAGAAATCCGGTTTTTAGAGTGCCGGACGAGAGTTTTGTCTCCACGTGTAGGGAATGATTAAAAAATTCAAGCAAAAAAATATACATCCAAATGCAAGGAGTTTTTGATTTATTCGAACTTTATTTATGTGATTTCGCTATTATGCGACGAGAGAAATTTCCCAGTGCTCGTTATATGCGAGAAAATCTCATTATTATGCGATTCTGTGCAGTGATTCGCAAGTCGCTGCAACTACTGCTATCCTTCCAGGCGTAGTTTTAAAAAAATAATCCTCGCATAAATCGAGGACGGACTATACTAGTTTACGTTTCTTTTAACATCATAACAACGTAACAATAAAACTACGGGTAGTTACCAGTATAGTACGAAACGTTTGTATTTTATTTTCTAATAGAGTTGCAAAACGTTGGTTAGAATGTCTACTTTTTCGACCATCATTGCCTCTTTATGGAAGTTGTTGTTGTTGTTTCTTTTCCCCCGTTGTGGAGTTTGTAGGATTTAACGACCTTCCCAGCGGGGTTAGAAAAGGACAGTTTGGGCCTCCCGGAAGGAAGGTGCGGGGGTGGTGTTGGTGGTAGAAAAACCAGACAAAAAAAATTAGATGGGGGGAGCATCTGGTACTATACAGAGAAGGACTTTGCTGTGCTTAACTTTGCTCTCTTGTGTGTGTGTGTGTTGTGCGTGTTGCTAGTGACAGAGGCGACGCGTTGTGGGAGCTCGGTTTACGTTTTAATGGAGCTCGTATTTTATTCGTGAGAGATGTTTCTTGGTTTACGATAACCCGAAGGTTTCTTTAACTTTTTTTTTGGTGGTTTTTTATATATATGTATATATATTTTCTTCGCAGTTTTTTTTTTTGTATATCCTTTATAGTCGTTGGTGGTGAGGGTTAAAGGGACGTTGCAGTTTATTTTTTTCGGTGGTTGTTTCGGAGACATGTTTCGTTATGCCTATTACTTTTTACTTTTTTTTTATATGCATCTTTATTTTATGTTATGTTGGGGGTGTTAGCGAGCCGTTTTGCTACGACCAGAAGTAGTTTGTACCTCGTGACCCAGATCAACGAACAGTATTTCACCTTCAGGTGTCAAATGTGGAAATGGATGACGAATCGATGGGTGTACAGGGGGGGGGTATATATTTTATTTAAAGAGAAGGAAGAAGTGAAGAAAAAGAGAAAGAAATTTGTTACGAGTTTTCGTAGAAAGTTTTATGACTGAAAATTTTCGGAAACATTTTGTTTTATTTACGTTGGGAAGGTGGCTTTTTTTATTTACAGTAATTCTTTTTTTTTTTTTTTGTCACTGTTTTGCAAAATTCAACTAACTGAATTTGAAAAACGCTGTTTTGTTTTGAAAAACAATAAAAATAATTTGATTTGATTATTTTGTTTTATCAAGGTTTTTCGTCGACTTAACGCTAGTTTTCTAGTCTTCGTGCGTCAAAGTAAATCCGGTCCCAATTTGAATTTTTTTTTTAATACTGATTTAGGATATTTGACTAGTTTAACATCACACAGCTTATATTTTATGTTAATAACAAAAATAAACGTTACTAACAAAAATTTATAAGGTTTTTATTTTTTTGTGTTATGTGATTAGTTTTGTTTATTTCGTTATGTCTTTGACGTGATGACGTGGATCGAGGGAGAGACATGGCGATACAAATCAGTCTCAGTCAGTAATGTTTATTTTAGATTTATATACATATATTTTTGTCACAGGGTGTTTGTGTTGCATTTCCAGGCTATTTCTAAGTCAGTTGAAAACAAAAGAAGTCGTAAATTTTGGGGGGTTAAAAACTCAAATACATGTAGAAGGATTCGGGACTTTTTCTTTTTTATTATTTTATTAAATAAAAAAACTCTGACTTGTTGTTCTGGCAGAATTTCCCCTAGAACCAAATAAATGACGATGATCGTCCTTCATTGCATTTTTTTATAATGACATTCATTACGCATTCCTCTTTTAATTACTTCCCCACATTCATTCTTTTAATTTTGAAGAGAGAATGTTTTTTGTGGAAGTTTGTCTGTGATAGGAATTTTTCAATATTCAGCAGAAAATTCAGGATTAAAAAACGAAAGTGAACATACCGATTCAAATGATTCGTATGATTTATTGTTTTAAATTCATTTTTTTTCTTTCTTGGTGGATGTCTTTTTTTAATATACATTTATTATTGTCAATTTTTAAAATATAGTATACGGGCGATTCAAAATATCTATTCTTAACTTTCAGAGGTGGTTGTGGACATGTAATGAAAACATCTTTTAATTACAAAGTTGTTGTTACTTTCGACTTAAAACTTTTATTCAGCTCTCATATTGAATTATTAACGAATAAACTTCGTAAAAATATATTTTTGGTTAAAAGATTAAAATCTCTTTTAAATAATAAAGAAAACCGAACCTTTTTCTACTCCAAAATAATACCCTTAATTTACCTATAGTATCACAATCTGGTCCGATGAACTACAATACAGAATCCGGCGATTAAAAATTGCATGGTACAACGATCTACTAAGAGTACTATTCAGTTGGTCAAGATATACTTCTATTTCCAACAAATGTCGCTTATTAAAGATTCCAAGCTACTTGTGAAGAAATGTCATAAAATAAAAAAAATAAATAAAAAATGAATACAAAGTTTGAAATTCTCAAAAATAAATAATCCGGAAATACTTCCGTAACGACATACAACAAAATTACGGAAACGAAAACTCTCAATGTAGATTTGTTACGTGTTGGTTTATTTCCAGTGGGTATAATGATTATCAATCGGAGCAATGGATTCTTATAATTTTAACTTTGGATTTTGAGTAGGTTCCACTTTATCCCACCACTCACGTGACGGCCATTTTGAAAAATGGCGGCCAAAAATCAGTTAAATAGGATTTTCTGGGTAATCTTTGCTTTAACGGAAATTTACACATTTTCAAAAGCTATTGAATCGAAAACATGCCGAATTCAGTATAAATAGCTTGTTTTTAAAAAAAAATTATTGAAAATAAACAAATCTCAATGGAGGAAACGCATATTTTCGGAAGCTATTGGATGGAAAACATGCTGAATTCAGTAAAACCAATACATCATAAAAATTCTGCAATTTCGTTGTTACCGAAGTATTTTCGGGCAATTAGTTTAGCGTTAAAAGATTTTTCGTTACATCTCTCTATTATTTCTGAAAGTTGGGAATAGTTATTCTGAATCACCCTGTAGTATTTGCAGAAATTGTATAAATTCAAAATAAGTGTTTTCATTCGTACTATTGAGAGTTGATAACGCGTAATATTGCACGTAAAGATTTTTTAAAACTACTTAAACAGATGTTTGTATCACGTGATTTACCAATGTTTATAGTCAAGATAACAAGATAAAATAAGCATTTTTTAATGAACTTTTTAACGCTGTTAAATGTTGGAAAAGCTATAGGAAGTGTGTGATATTGACACAATGTATTTTATTCTTATGAAACATCTTACGGAGAGCAAACCATTATCATAGTTTGATCATGTATTAAAAAAATTACCAATGCCGAAACCGTACGAACCATGTCAACAAGCCAGAATGGAATCTTTAAGAGTGTTTGCATTTCGGCTCGGGTATGGAAGTTTAAAGAAGAAAAAAGGTTGTAAAAAAAGAAGTTGGGGAATTGGTTGTTAAGAAGACGTGACCTAATGTTCTATGGAAGGCAACAAAATGACTAGGACCCATAATCCGATAATCCTCGTAATGACGAGGTCAATAAACGCTGAAGCGGGAAATAATTACGAACGTGCTGAGAATGGAAGTTTGTGTGTGTATAAAACAATAAGTAGAAGAAGTTGGGTGTTCTTGTTCAACATCATCATCTTGTCGGTATGTTGCGCGTGAGAGATTTCCACCTCATTAATTAATTGCTGTTAGAACTCTCTGCGCGGAATATTGGGGAGGAAAAGATGAGAAAAGCGGAGGACGACGACAAGCAGAAGAATATGGAAGTGGAATTTTCTTGAGTTCACGTTTGGGGGTTAGCAAATAGGAGATAATGAGGCGAATGATGACGAGGCCAGTTTGCACTGTACACACATAAGGAACCTTGGATTCATTGACCGAACAAGAAGTGAAAAGTGAAAGGTTACACGCTGAGCCAAAAAGGCCACATTTAGCGAATTAGGAATGAATGTAGCCAATAGTGATACTATACGAGTGGATGAACACAGCGTCTAT
>JAQIWH010000375.1:0-53404 GCA_034695005.1 Cryptops parisi | reverse complement strand
ATATGTCAAATAAAAAGTATAATAATAATATAACTCAAATTAATCTTTAAATATAATAACATGCCTATTAACTACGTGAACCATGCTGAATATAAAATTTTCAATTCTAATGTTTTCTTTGTATAAAAACAAAATCCAAGTATACCTACAATGCACCCACACATGTATACATACAATACTCCATGTAACGTTTTATAGTCGTAAAATTTAAATTAAAAACAATTTCAATTTTTAAGTTAACACAAGTTGAGACAACCCGAATCTAACACTGCTGCACCTATTGTATTATAAATTTTAAATTTATTAAGAATTATATTATAAAATAACTATAAATGAAATTACAACCAGTTAGCTTTTTACAATTAAATATAAATTTAACAACTTTATATAATAAAGTTTAATTAAAAATAAATAAATTAACCATTTATCAATTTGATGATACAAAGTTTGATAACTTACATTTTTTGTAGGTATTTGCTATTTTGTTTTTATTATACATAAATTAATAAATAAATAAAAAACTGAACAAGTTTCGATTCATCATCAGCAGTGTGTCAATGGTTAACAATTTTTTTGGATATAGTGTTAAAGTTAAATATTTATATTTGCTAAATTCAATTTTACAACATATATAATAAAATATTATATCATACAAACATTATATTGATTTTTATAATTCGAAAATTTTAATTATTTTAAAATCAAAATTTGTGTAAAAATGATTTTTGTTTCTCGAGCCTGTTTCATAAAATAAAATGATAAAATTCTAACATGATTAAAAATTCTTTGATATCAATTTATATACCTGTTAAATAAGTCGCACATAGCCCTCATTTTTCATACAACATTCCATAATAAAAGTTTATCATAAAATTTAGATGGTTTACGATACAAATCTAAAACCCTCCCAAAAAAAAACAAAAAACAAAAAAACAACATTCATTACAGAAGATTTCAAAGGATTTGAACTCTCATTAGTTGGGTTTTTTTTTAATACTCAATCCTGAAAATTATAAACTATGACAACCACAGGTCAGTCGCTTGAAAACTAGAAGAAAAAAACAAAACATCTTTAAATGGAGCATGAGAAAAACAAAACACCGAACTCAAAAATTAACAATATATATATCTATATACATATATATATATAAAATAAACCATGACAACTGAAGACATTGGATATCCATTTTCTCAACCACCATTATCCATTTAAAAAAACCAAAAAAAAAACCCAAAAGCCACCACGTCAGTTGGTTTCAGTTAGGCTTACCAAACTCGACTCAAATAAATAACAAACCATCATTCACGGTTTCTTTACACACTGGATATCTCAAATTGGATATTGAAACTCATTTTACAATTTAATTCAGTCGTTTAAGATGGTAGTCGATGTTAAGGAATGTGATGAAGAAATCCGAAGAAAAAAAAAATTTGCAAAAAAAATTTATGCATCTAATTGCGCGTGGTGTTAGGCTTAGTTTTAGCAGCCGATATTTTTGAAGAGTGATGAGGATGACGTCATGATAGTTAATAAGGAAGTGGTTTATAAACTCGTGAAAATGAGGGGTTAGTTAAAAGTTGGTTAACTTACCGAATGGAGTTAATTAGACGAGCACGTTGTAAGAGACATCGCGCAAAATAAAACATCACCAAATTCTTGTCGCCGCCATGTTCCACGCTTACAAAAGTTGCGTTCAAAACCTGGATGATGTCATCGAGTTTATGAATAAAATAAAACGAAATATAAAAATAATTATTTTTATGAATCGTGTGTTCTACTACTACTCATCCATGTTTAAATATGGTTTTGATAAATGTTGTTTTAAATTAACGATTTGTATTTATTGCGAAACCTAAATGGCGCACCAATTTTCCATTACTTTTATGGAAAAGTGGTGCGTGACTTTTGTCTCATTTTTTTTTAATTATCATTGAACTTTTTGTTCTGAAATTAACTTTTATAAGAATTAATTTACTTATCCGCTATTTGAGTTGCAATTAATTTTCAATGTATGATTTTAACAATTCTAAAAATAAAATACATCGTTTTTTTTACATAAAACATGCAGATGCAAAAGTCACGCACCAGTTTTCCATTACTATAAAAAAATATATATATATATATATAAATGGTGCGCGACATTTGTGTCATTTTTTTTCTCAATTATCACTGAACTTTTTGCTCCCAAATTAATTTTCAATATTTGTCATCAATTTTAACGAATGATTTCAGGAATTACTTATAAATAAAAAATTAATAATTATTTAATAATAAATTATATTTAATAATAAAAACAAAACCAAGGTGATACAAAAGACAGGCAGCAATTTTCCTTTTTCATTCTTTACTACAAAAAACAGGTGCACGACTTTTGCCTAAAAAGTTTACAAAATTGCAGCATCCCATTTGATAACTATCATTGTTGATGAAGTACAGTATGTATAAACTTACTGCATTAGGAAAAAATACCAATGAAAACAATTAAAAACATTGATTAAAAGTTATTAAATTATGAACTTAATGGTATCTCTAAAGGGATGGGAAACACCATGTTCTTACCTTACAATGCAGTAACTCCAAGGCACTTTGAACACTGCACTATTGGCAAACCGTTCACAACCTGTTGATTACCTTACATTTGTGAACGTGAGAAAAAATTTACAAATTAAACATATAAAAATCAAATTTATTCGCATTATTCAACATTTAATCATGTCTTTCATCCTTCATGTCCAAACGCTTACCTTGTGAAAAAAAAAACCAGCCTGCTTACAAAACAAATGAAATGTCCAAGTCACACAAAACCACAAAAAAATTGATACATCTACAACTGTGATATTGAAAATAAAAACCATGGTTTCGAGATGTTTGGAACATCGTATCTCACTAGCCTTTTTGCAACTGAAATGCAAGCGTAATACTGTTCTACAAAATACGAACTACAGAAAACGAAAGAAAATTGTCTTACATTGACCGTTTTGGCAACGAGAACGAATGGCTAATCTTTTGACAAGGCCACTTTTACAGCACATGGTATTGATAAAACAAAAACAAAACCAGACAATAACTCGCAACCATCGAATAACAAAAAATTAACTGAAAACATATATATATGCGGGCGGAATCGAGGAGTTGGTTTATAACGAGCCATCAGTACCTAAATGTCAAATTCAACATCATACGTGCAAATTGTATTTCTTTACTGTGATTGGAAGATTCTCTGTCCATGTCGTGTATAAACCAACTTGAGTTTTCATTATCTACAATGGCAACAAGAAAATTAGACGTACTAATCTTCAAACATTAAAACAAAATATGCTACAAAAAAATAAATTAAAATCATCAGCTATACATGAAAAAAATTACAACTATACAATGGCTTCGTTAGGCATCTAACCAGAAAAAATAAAAGCTCCTTCATAAACTGCCATGTTCGTCCAATCAAAAACCTTCAACATATTTTGATTAATTTTTGTTCGTCAAAAATATTCCATCCAATTTTAAAAATCCAACGACAATCGCAACACTATATACTGGAAAGAATTTCCAACACGCATTCGTCCGTCCTAAGTTTCTACTTTTTGGATAATGGAAGCATATTTGAAAAAAAAATAAAATACGTAATTCATTCGCAAATTTGAATGTCGATTAATTTGTCAAACAAGATGAAATTCCAGTCTTTTAAAGAGTGAAATGGAACACAATGATATACTGCAAATGTTACTGTGAAAAAATTGTACCGCTAATTGTTTTACAACTCTCCCTGATTTTTCTATAACAAAACGACAACATAATAATGCTAAATGTGTGAGATCTTACGAAGCAGCTTCCTGTACTTTATAATGAAAGCACAAAAATGTCTATCAGAAAATACTAATTAAAAAAACGAAAAATTAGTTAAAAATTCAACGTACAAGGAAAAACAAAAAACATGTACGTAATGCGTTATCTACAATGAAAAAAATTGTTAGTACTTATTAAAATTGATGAAACCTAGTCATGTGATGTGTTTCTAGTCCTTTGAGTGATGCGTGAAAAAACTTTATCTGGAATAGATAGGCCTACATATTGTCTATCGTTTATATCAACAGAAACAAAAAACAGTTTCTAAAATAATGTGTCTTCTAAATTGTTCCTAATCCTACTCGACGTGCTATAGTAATCCTCCTTTGCGGAGCGATGGCATCGTTCCTATCGTTCCTAGGTCTTGAGTGTACAGACTAGAGGCAGAGGTTGTGGCTGGTTGCGACAACAATGGTGGAATGCCATTGGTGAGCGGAGATTTGCCCGTCAACCTTTGTACCGAAGTGAGTTGAGCCATCGGACTCGTACGGTTGACGATCCGCGTAGAGGTTAAACTGAGAGTTGCGGGTGCGGTCATGATGTTTTCTAGACCGATGCGATTCAGCTTCTCGAGCAAATTGATATTCGTCTTGTTAGATGTGGAAGAACTCGATGTCGCACTTGTGGTGACCGTGACTACAAAAACAGTGAAACCTTACATTAAAATTGCAAACCACTACTCGTAATAAAAATGAAACATGTATGCAACTCTTGATTTGTGACCGTTAATCACCCTAGTAGTTTTATGATAAAACGAGTCTAGTCCAACCTTGTTAAACCGTCACCCTCATTGTTAGCCACTAAACAACACCCAACAAAATGTCTTCCTACACATTGAACCGCCTCCGGTTACACCATCAATCTCGTTCACCACCCGACTTTTATTGATTACCAAGGGTGACAATTTAACAAGGTTCAACTGTATTTTCAGAAAGACGTTTCGTGCAAGTTTTTACCTGCGCTTTGGTCAGACCGGTCGCTGCTGCAAAACGTTTTTGAACGTGGATTCAATGTTTTTCGTAATAAATCAGCACCTCTTGAAACGCTGTTGGTGATTGCCATTACACCTACGGCAAAAGGTAATGGGTTAATTACCAACGCAAGCATTCTCAAACACATCGATGGAAAAAGTTGCATTACTCGGTAGCCTTAATGGACTGAAAGGTGGCGGTGATGATGGAGGTGATCCTTCGGGAGAATTACAAGGTGTCGCGGTGGGCGTGTACGGGTGACTAGGGCTGGGTGCTCGAGAAACTACTTTGGGAATGGCTGCTCCGATCCCGCGTTCGTTCAATAGCTTAGCTAAACTCAACGTGGTACTGAACGTGCTCGTTGCCCTTTCTCGTGGTTGGGGACTGTTCAATGTCGATCCTGGTTGGGAAACAACCGTCATCTGAGTTGGTGGTAAACTGCAAAAGACATCCAAAAAATAAGTGCTTTGAAATTTGTAAACTTGCATAAAAAAACTATCTGTACGCACCTCGGTGTCACTTGTGTACTATCGTCAGGATGCAAAACAGTGGATGTTGTGTAAGTATATACAGTGCCTGTTAATTCAAAACTTTTTCCAGGGTGTAGGTAATCTACAAATTGAATTGAAACTTATTAAAACCGCATAGTTATCACATCCAAAGATGCAGTAGCGGTGCATTAAACAACGGTTTCCGAGCTGCACAAAACTAACCACAGGGACTCTCACTAGCATGTTACAACAGTCGTTACTACAACCAATGTAGCCTACATCATCATCTCAAATGACTAACTGTTTTCTCACCATCGTCTTCTTCGTAATCCGTAAGCGTATAAACGTCGTCTAAATCTTCTAGCTTGCGTTCGCCTTTGATTTGAACGCCCGGCCTGTCTTCAAAAATGCCTCCGAGATGAGGTGTCGCTAACTGTTGCCAGTGGTGCAACGTTAACGAACCTGATAAACAAAAAAATAAATAAAAAATAAAAAATGTAAAACTACTTCAAAAAATTAACACCAACCAAATCAGAATCTAATCATAATCACCTTCCATCGGTTTGATGATTTGCAATTTTTCCGGCATGTGATAATGGCGATAACCTAATGGTCCGAGCGAAAGACCCGAGTGAGCCGATCCCGTCGACATGATGGAGTCGGGAGTTCTGCATTGACGCGGCGTGTGCGTGCCATCGCTTCCAAGATCGAACTGGCGCTCCCTATCGTGTAACTGATATTCTCGCTCGCTCTGTCGCCGTAGCGTGAGACGACGCAACGCTGCTTCCAAGTCGCACGAACCTGGAATTCCTGGCCGTCCGAGACTGGTACTCGAACTACGATAACGTAACGATTTTAAGCTCGACGTTGATTCACAATTTTCCAAAAATAAAAATAAAATACTTACGAGTACAAATTGTCTTCGTCGGCACTGCCAGTGTCATAATTTGAGCTTTCCGAATCGGACAATCCTTCCAAACTAGAAGGTGCCGTCGACATCGTCCGAAAGGAAGACATGTAAGGTGGAGCATCGACGCCACTGAATCGCATTGGTGACGCTTGCGCGCTGCTCAACGTTGTAGCGCTACTCAGCGTTAACGGACCACTGCTGACCACAGACGGTGTCGTTGAGTATAAATGCGACAATTGCATTGGATTAGATGCACGGGTGTGTTGTTTTCTCCTACGAGCGTGGCGTACTGTTTCAAACACTTTAAGATTATGCTGCCTGAAAATAAACATTTCGATAAATAGTTTTGCCCAAAAATTGTAATTTTTGACATTGGATTGGTGATGTCAAATGTCTCACTGTTTTTCGTTTTCCGCGTAGCCATCGAAAAGACTCTCATCGGAATTGAGCGAACTTTCCAGTTCGGAAGCCAAACAATTAGGATCGATATAAGGCGAGTATAACCCTGACAAACGTTGAGACACTTTCGGCAAACCTTTGTGGCGATTGTTTCGTAACTGATCTTGCAATTCCCGATACAGATCAGCAATTTCCGAATACTTTTCTTTGAAATCAGCCAGCTAAAAAATGCCATTTAAAATTTAAGTACTGATGATGGACACTGGTTCAAATACTGCATAATAATAAAAGTGATTGAGACCAAACAAATACGATAAAAAATTTACTTCGGTAGTAAGTTCTTCTTGACATTCTTTAGCAGCTATCAGATGATTGTTAAGATCTTCGTTTTCAGCTTGATACTGTAACACAAGTAGAACGTTAATTTCAAAATGAATTTAGAAAATACAAGCTAATTTTTTTTTTAAAAAATGTAAAACTTTCAACAAATCAATCCGGGTTTTGCGTAAAAAATGGTTAACATACATACGACTTACTCTTTTAAGTTTCTTTTGTAATTCGACCATCTGCGCTAACAGGCCTGTAATTTCTTCTTGTTGTCGTAAATTGTCATCGATTTTCTTGCAGAGTTCTTCCGACAACTGATCGACTTGAATGTTAGATTCAGCTTTGAAAGAAAAATATCATGTTTACATGACTTTAAATACTCTGACAACATAAATCACGTATTGAAATGAAGGCAACTCACTTAATTCGCGAACACAATCCCTCACAAGTTGTTGTTCCTTTTCTTCGTAATTGACTGTCTCGGTATCTAACTCGGATGCCTGTACAAAACATAAATGATATATGAAATTAATTCTACAATCAATTGTAGTATTGTATCTCGGAAGATCACAAAATATTAAAACAGAATTACAAAATTTCTTACTTCGTTGCGTAATTGGTGATTTTCTTCCTCGAGCGACTTCACTTTTTTGTGAAGAGCTTCCCAATTTACATGTAAACTGACACGATCCCGTCTACCAAAAAGAAAATAAAAGTTAAAAAACTTACAACTGAGGAATTTTAAATTAACGTAAAGTTAGTGTTTGATTTTCTAAACAGTAGATTCGGAATGATTTTTATTGTGATCACCAAAATAATGATTAAGATGACTAAAATTAGATATAAAATAAAGGTTACTAGCAACATTAATGCAGGGCTGTGTACAGGAAGGGGAGGGGGGGGGGAATGACCCTCTATTTTCGAAAGAAAAAATTTGAAAGTATACTTCTACAGTTACTAAACTATGCTATTGAATAATGATAAACCTACACTTGTCCCCCACCCCACCCCCACTTTCTGAAAATCATGCACATGGTGTTTTATAACTTTTTCTGTACTATCTTTTTAAAAGTTTTTAAAAGTTCACTTGTGGCACTAAACGTTTAGATTTAGAGAAACAAACAAACTCCACACAAACTAACTTACTTTTTCTTTATAAAAAAAAAACAAAAATTCTTTTCTTTGGAAAAATCCTCTATGGGGAGGCAAAACGTTGGAGTGATTGGATGTTATAATGCAAAATGGATGTTTCTTTTTTTTTTTTTGCTATATAGTTTATATCGAGTAATCTATAATAATAGAGATCTACCAGATAGGAGCAAACAACAATCTATCAGTGAAAATATAATTGATGGAGAAAGTAACATCAACTATTATAATCTAGCGCTCGTGGACAATTCAAAGAATATTAACTTTGTAATTATGTAATGTAATTTCTGAAATAAAAATTCTGCTTATCAAAAAGTAAAATTACAAACCAACCATACATAACAAAACACATCTGTATTAATACTATGTTAATGGAATTGTAGTAACTTACGTTGGTGATGTGCAGCTGGAATCCGATTCGGAATAATCAAGATCATGAGCGTATATCTGCAGCAACTCAGTTTTCATTGTCAATTCATGGCGCAATTGAGTGGCCTATCAAATTTAAAAATAAAAAAATAATAATTCATATTTGAAATTAATTTTTATACGAAAAACTAATTTCACTCAATGTGTTCATCAATTTTCTTCCCCACCTGCTCACTAAGCATGGCCACTTCTGTCTCGAGCTGTTCATTTCGTTGCTCGAGAATCCGATTTCTACCGAGCAACGACTGTCCGATCCTCGCTGCGAGCTCCAAATCTTTTTCTTTCTACGTTTATAATATATAAGAATAATAATAATAATCGAATCACACTAATATAAGCATTGTAAAAAATCGAAATTAAAATTGTGTTACTTTGGTGATGATTTTTACCTCTCCGAGAAGTCGTGTGACAGCGTCGATATCATTGTACGTCTTAGTCATCTGGCTCACCCGATTGGCACATAACGCTGAAAACGTGAAAAGTTTAAAATAAAATTATATGAAACTATTATAGTCGCTATATCTTACATCAGCGTGGGACTGAAACCTCCCATTCGTTGATTGTGATCTCGCAATTAGCAAACTAATGGGCTTGCTGGTGAGCGAGAATAACCGGTTTCTATGTTATTCACTATCATCATGAATTTTGAATGTAAACTTGTTACACACGAACATGTCGCCAATGTTGAAAACACACAGGCGGCTACATGACTTTATAACAATTTATATAACAATACAATAAATCAAATTCCTTAATATTATCTGTTTTACAGTAGTATTAAATAAATAAATACTGGAGTGAAAATGTTTATTGTTTTTTTATCTTATCATGAAAATTCACATCTCACCATAGTGACATGTTTACCTGCTGTCTTAATAAACAAAAACCATATTTGCTCTTGTGTAAGTAAGTAAGTATGTACTGTGTCATAATATCTAATACAAAAGCAGATCCTACAAAAAAAAGTCAATTTTGTGAATAATGAAATATACATATGATGATATGAACATGCCATTGCTGAACACACGAGATGTTCGTCGTAATGTGTGATAAATTAATTCCACATAAATGTCATTTTATGTCACACACGATAATGATAACCATACAACATGTCGCCGTTGTATCACACTGAATTAGACTACTGACAAATTGTACGACATAACCTTTAGTAGTAGTATTAGTTGTAATATACCTTGTTTATAATTGTCAACGAATTCTTGTTCCTACATTTTCATTTCAGCATTACATCACAATAATAGAGATATGCAGTATGTGAAAATGAAAAGCATTCATTATTCTGTAATTTTAGATAATATATGACAGTAGAATTCAATGAAAATTTAAAAATAAAATGAAATCTAATTTGGGGATTTAGTTCTATTCCTCAAACAAGGTCAGTCAAAAAGATGTTATCACCTTATGAGAAGAAACGGGTGGATCTGAGGGGGGGGGGGGAAAGAGAATTCAACCCCCCTTCCTCCCAACATGTTTAGTCAGTTCCCAGTTCATTGCTGAATGGGTTTTCATGAAAAACAAAAAAAGGCAAATCCAGCTACACTGTGCTTTTTTTTGTGGAATCTAAACACTCCAACACTCATTTGGAGTTTGATTTGACACGAAAACAATGTAATTTTTAGACATTCGTCAAAAAAGTTCAGGGGAAGTCGGTTCTAAATCCCCCACTGTCAATATCTAGTAAAGTTTTATTCCGTTTCAAACCACTTGTACAGTATAGTTATAGTAAGTAGTATGTATGGTGTATGCAAAGTTGAAGTTTTACTTGCATTTAGATTTAATGTTATAATAATGACATTTCTTGAAGAAATGCATACCAATCTCACATAAGTGGCAACATCTTTTTGACTGGCTCTCTATTTCGTATTCTTTTGCTTAACACCAAATTCAATAAAAATAACCGATCAAATCAATATCCAATTGATTTAAACACCAGTTGTACAGTGTGTATCTAAATGAATTATTTTTCTGTTCTTTGAAAACTAAATTATTATTATTATTAGTAACAGGCTTTGTTATTAATTCCAACACCATTGGAAGGCCCATCACTGACTAAAAATAAAACCCAACAAACACCCACATTGTATTCAACGTTTAGATAGCTTTACACTTGTGGATGTTCCTACATCACCAATGCCAAGATTATTTCTATACAGAAATAATCTTGCCAATGCCAAACTTACATCCACATTTAAATACAATTCAACACTATACAGTGCAATGATGCATAACTTGCCTTCTGTAAACGCATCGTGAAATATAACTTGTTGCCATGACAGATACGAACTTTTCCATTTGTGGTGGTGCGATTCACCAAACGCTTGCATGTCCAAACTGCGAACCATGTCGTTAAGTAAAGACTCGGGAACTTCGCACATCTTACAATGTTAATAACTTTGGACGTGACAAACAAACGCGATGTTGACTTAGTCCTGTTGTTTGACATCCTTGAGTGTTGTTTGATGGAATAAAGAAGAAAAAAATGTCCTATCGATGGTGTCAATTGAAGTTCTCACCTCTGCGGGTGTATCTAGCCATTTCCAAATGATAATGCCATTTACGTAATACAAGATAATGGGTTTTTTTTTTTATATATATGTCGCACTGTTGAAATAAAACAACAGAAAAACGTTCCGCAACACTGGATCAATTTAATTTTTCCAATCGAACAACCTGTATTTTCTTGACACTCATTTTCATTGGCGTCTTGTGATATAATAACATTTTCATTGGCATCCTGTGATATATTGCGGATGTATTGTTATCGAATGCCTATAACAGGTATGCAAATATATATACACATAATAATTTCCGTTAATATTATCGACTGATATCGAGGTCAGTGTCAAAGTCCATGATTAACAACACAATGCATTACCAAGAAGTTTGATTTGCCATTGACTGGGAGAGTCAGCTTCCGTAAGAAGAGAACCGTGTACATTATTGAAATTATGTAGCTTACATAAAACTTCTTCAATGTGATATTCCGCAAATCCGAACTTCTAAATTTAACACTATTTATAAGAAAAACTAAAACTAAAGTGCGAATTTAGAGTTCACATGCATCATTTGGATAAACACTTACATAACATACACCGTGCTGTACACTATGAGAATATAAATATAAAAGACAATATAAAAAATCAAGGATACGTTAACTATTCACACTCCTTGTGACCTTAATTAAACGCCAACACAAATTAAAAGTCATTATTTCCATCATCGTTTTAAACGCATGGTTTATCACTAGACAATTTATGTGTACTACGAAAATACTATTAATAACCAGATTATACAAACTATTGTAGACGGTAACAGTAAACAACAAAAAACATCAAACTATATATCATTCATAAACACGCTGATCTATTGACCTCACAAAATAAATATCAACTCATTAATAAACAAATCAATATTTTAAATGGCAAGTACAATACCAACTGTCCAACTATAATATATGTTATCGCATAAACACAGACATAGAAACTAAACTAAACATTGTATGATACCAAAAAGTAAACTATATACAGTATTGAACATCCTGCTGTATTGACCTTACCAAATGAATCAACATAATAAACAAATCAGTATTTGGAATGGCAAATAAGCACAGTCAACTGAAAATGCAGACATATCTAAGCTGAAGAGGACAATCCTCCCCATGTTTTCTTTTGCAAAAAAATGTCGTTGTTGTAAGCTATAGCTTCTTTGAATTTATTCTGAAATATTTATTATTGTTATTCTGTTATTTTCTTTGGAATGAACGAAACACGTTTGTTATGTTGAACATATGACCAAAAAATACATAATACAGTTGACCCTCCTTATACCCCCCCCCAAAAAAAAGACCACCACCCTCGCTTATCGCGACTAAAGAGCAAGGTTATCTTCCCACACATTAATCTGCTCTTTTCCCACACTTTTGTCCAGCATCAAAGGTGGCGGTTTAACGAGGTTTGACTGTACTATATCTGGTCATACATAACATCCTTATTGTATCCAAAAAAATATAATCAACTCTTGTCATAACGATAAGTCGATTTCAATGTCACCAAATGTCTCTCATCCTGCTGCAGTGGCCTACACACGCATTGGCTAACATTCGATACATGCAGTAGTACTATATAGTACGTTGAGTTATACTACAGGAGGATATTACAACTCTTCATACATAAGTTTTATATTTTTAATAAATATATCCAAAAAAAGACACTACAGTTATGAACTATTGTCATGATGACAAGCCAATTTGAATGTCGTCAATCATTATCTTGCTGCAGAAGTCTGCTAAGACAAGGTATGGTAACACACAATACTTATACATACATTACTATAGTAAGTACAATAGATTACTCTACCTGGCCATATGGCTAAGTCCACTGAAAGAATATCCATTTCAAGATGGATTTGGTGATATCAACAAACTGACAATGCAGCTGAATGTTTTCCACATTCACTGGTTGCAAAACTACTGCAATAAGATTTTCTTGGCACTTTTCCCTATCTCGAGCCAAACATCAACATCATCACCATCATCATCCTATCCTACCAAGCATTGCCACAGGCCATTGTGCAAGTTTGTCAACTTTGTTGGGAATGTTTCTTGCACTTTCTTTTGGCGTAAACATGCACCCAAGACTTCAGTGATGTTTATTTATTCCTTCAGTTTTTTTATGGTTTAATCATCACACCTCTTTTAATCTCGTTACTTGGCAACATGATTATGTACATTGGTGTGGCAGTTCATCAATAGACTTAGGTTTTTTATGAAGATTAACTTCGGATCAATGTCATAATAATAATAATACTTGAACCATACCTACAGATTGAATAATATACAACTTGGTAACTTACAGTATTTCAATAAATCGAAAGGTGTGATTCGAAAAGAATAAATAGATAGGTATTTCAACAAGTCGAATTGTCAAGAACAATAAAAAATCGAAAAGTCGCGACAAAGTAGTTGTTAATGATGATTTGAATTAAACCATACCCAAAAAGTGACAAAATATTTAAGATTTCAAATACTCACTGAAATACTTGAGTGTCTCTTCAGCTTGTTCTGGACTCAGATCGACATCCGAATCTGGAGGAAGTGCTGGAGTTGGAATGAACCAGTCTTCGTTTTCGTACCCTGTAACATACCAATTTTATCATTAATGAACATTATTTTCAAAATAAGTTTTCTTTCTCTTTATAACTTCAAGGATGATACGATAGAGACAAACAAAAATATAAACACCACTGGCAAACATACAATCGTACCTTGCTTTTTATGCAGAACTGTAAATGACTATATAAAACTTCTATTGAAAAATACTATTCGAACTTCCAGAATCTGGCAAAATGTACACGTGTTGCCAATTTAAAGATTATACTGTATAATTATACATATAATGCATAATTATGCATTTTTTAAAATCAAATTTTCTACCCGTTTCCATATCAAGTTCTATTTAGAACAAGACAATCCATAACTGCCATATGATCTAGAACTTCCAAAATCCAGAAAATTTTGCATTTACAACGTCGTCAATTTGAAGATATTCAATTATACAAGTTCAACATCAACCATGATTCCAACCCAATTCCTATTTAGAACTGCAACAGACCATATAGATTCTAGAACTTCCATATTCCTAGAACTCCTACATTATAGCAATTTTAAGAGCCTCCATAATCGGGCAGAATTTACGTTTCCAATGCTGATGGTATAAATATATACTTCGTTTAACAACAAATGTTCTACATATCTTACATGACTTTTTAAAATAACTTAGTGAAATTCACCTCGACATCTTTATCGAAATTTGGATTTCATATTTGTTTTTTCAAAAAACAAATCTCACGATTTTAAATTTACGACCATATTCAAATAAACAATAAAAATAACTATTGAAAAACAAACAAATAAATCAAAGATCCAAGTTCTCATTTGTGTGAAAGGTAAAATAGGGACAATGACCCTACGAAAATTTTGGCACCAACAACTTTTCCTTTCCAAGAGTCATTCAGAATACAAAGAGTCATATTTAAAAATTCATAAACAATTTATTTAAGGTTTTCAATCTACACAATCATCAGTAAACACCAATAACCGTTTTTCTTGGAAAAACCAAACTTTGATCACTTCACATTTTAAACAAAGGCAAATCGTTCTCGGATTGAATATGAACAAACCAACATGACCAATGGACAGTTTCGATGAGAACATTTCCAAATGTCTGTGAAACATTCGTATCTACGAACATATGGTTTGAAACGGTTTTGTGATCCTATGAAGATTTTCCTTTATTTTGTTATTTTTGTGTAAGAAGAGTGCTAAAAGTAACCTAAATGTGTATTTTAGGCCAAGTTCAAGGTTGATGCAAAAAGCACCATAATACAAAGAGCAGAACGTTCTGCCATTACCATGTGAAATTTTCCATTAAATTAATGAACACAATAAAACTACCTCACATAATTATCAGAAACAGAAAATATGATGCATGACCAATGGATATTTTTATGGGACACACCAATGCCATGCCATTCATTAGTGGGCAAATGGAAAATCTGATCAAAAGTGATGATGCAAACTTGTGGTTTTTAACCGCAATATTTTGAACGCACGACCTATTATCGATATTGGAAACTTATCTACAAAAAACGCTTACGTTTTAATTCCCTGTATATAGGTAAACTAGGTCACAAAGCCTATGTAATTTCTTTTACCTGAAAACGAGGGGTCTAGAACATCGATCGTGTGTGGAGATATGGACGGGTTAGCATCCGCTTCGAAAATCTCCATTTTATAGTATACTGGTAGTACCACTAGCACATGGGTGTTTTATACGACAACCAACGGATAACACATTACTTGCAACAGAAATAATCGGAGTCAAAGGTGAACATACAAGATGGCATTCTTGAAGGGGAATGTACGAGCGATGCGAATCTCCGTTCCATCAGGGTATGCAATTTACAAAAAAAAAATGCACAACTTGTCCGGTTATTACAATGAAAACTGACTTTTTAAAAATATAAATGCAACGCTATGAAATTTGTAAAGAGCTAAGCTTGGCAAGAACGCGACATTTCGATTTGGTTCGACCAACAACTGCGTTCGAGAGCGAAAAGCTCACACGATATTGATTTCGGTTCTTCCGACACTGCCTGCCACCTATAGTAGTAGATGCAGCTTCCATTTTTCTGGATGAAACTGTGTGTGTATGGTGTGTTTCAGTCATGATCGTCTGCTAACAGTGGTGTTCGCAAAAGACGTTTCGATGGGATGTAGTATTAATAGTTTTGGTCTCCACAACGGTTACTGACGGATTGGATACGGAAGTGATGTTTTAAAAATAAATCATCCTTGAAAATGAAAGTTGGAATATAAACCCAGACGTGTGATGCTATTTGTGAACTGTGTGTCATTGTGCTGAGAAAGTTTCTAGTGGAAACTTGCATTCTGTGGTTTATGGAACGTGGTGGTAACTTCAATGAAAAGCCCAAGATCAATTAAAAAAACTGCAAGTTGTACATGAAAGAAAAATTCTTTTTGGAATAGCCCATATAGGCTAAATAGTTGTTTGGAAAGTCTTCAGCATACAAGAAACCAACATGCCCATAATCCAACTCAGCGACATTCTAGGCAGCGACCAGAATGTACACTGTAGTAAAAGTAAAATTCGTTATTTCAATACCAATGAGAAATAATATCAAATTGAAAAAAAATAATGATACCAATAAACTACCAGATCATGAAAAACCTTAAAGTACTGGTTTGAAAAGTCTTAAACATACAAGGAACAGATGTATCATCTGGAACAAATGATCCGACATAATGTATTACCAAATTTGAAGGTATAGTAAAATTCATTAATTCCAATATATAAAAAACAATGCACGATTTCAAAATATAAAATTGATACCCATAACCATAATTTTAAAACTACCAAATAAGAAAATTAAAAATATACTTCGGTTTGGAAAGTCTGAAGTATACAACGAACAGATGCATTTACTTATCAAGGGGAGGGGGACTATGATCCGACATGTTACTACAGTGTTCTAGTGAAATTCATTAATTGCAACATCTAAGATATTATTTCAATTTGAAAACAAATTATACCAATAATAACCGAAATTTTCAAAAAGCGCCAAATATGAAAAACATCTGGGTTCGTTCTGAAACCAATTTGCAACACAATTGAGTATTTTAACAGTTTTCAGATATTTTTTCCAAACCATTATTTGTTAAAACCCCCATGGACAAGATACATTAAGGTACTGCCACAAAAGTCACAGAATATGTCTAAAAAAACGAAAAACTTTGTAAGCATACCTGTGACAAACATAATACCACCTTTGTAACTGCAGCATTTCTTCAATTGCTTGAACGCTGCTGCACACATTTTTCCTTCACCTTAATGAACATCAATTAAAATTTTCTCTTCCGAGAGATGACGAAGAAACTTGGCACGATCTCACCAAGACGTTGCATTAATCCATAATAAACATTACTGTTCATAAGAAGAACATCATGTTGAACACAAGAAAACACCTCTTAGTCAAATTCTGTCCGATTTCGATTCACCGATTCAAAAATTAATACGTTCATGATGTGAGAATAAAATGATCCAGGAAAATCTGTACAATTTTCTTTACGCGAATTTATAGCTTTCTTAAACAGCCGGAAAAAAATTCAAAAGCAATTTTTTTTTTTGCAGATTTGAATACCAAATAACAATACGCTGAAGGAAAAAAACGACATTTCCCACCGATTTCTAAGTTGAAACAACTTCTCGGGTGACTGGAATCACTGATGAAATAACATTTTAGTGAGACAAACCACTTTTTCCTGGTGTTGTTTAATTTGTCCTTTATCGGAAGCAAAATGAAACAAAAAATACACCTTAGCACCACAAGGGCGTTGTCAGGTTTAACTAACAAACCCTAGCAGACGACTGTCGCGTTATTATGAGAGGCTGGAGTGTTCTTTTTTAATCCATTATGTTGTGGCAATCCGTGAAATGGAATATAAATCACGTATAAAATCGATGGAAACAATAGTCCCTTAAGACAGAGGGGAAAGAACTTCCTTTGAAATAAAACTTGTATAAAAAAATTGTTGTGATAATTGAATTAAAATAAAAAAGTTGGTACTGAATGCACTAAGAATAATTGTTTTTGTTTTGAGTGAGAGGCACGCAATGAATTAAATAGCAAATAATGTATTGTATCTATACAAAAAAAAAAGATATGTAGAAACTTAACGAGTCCAACCTACATAGAAATTTCTTTGGAATACAATTGAGAATAGAATTTGGAATACACCTTTTTATATTGTTCTTTCACAGTATATATAAAAAAAAATATAAATTGTAGTTCATTAGCCATGGTTATCATTTGGCTTGTACAGTTCTATAAACAGATGATGGCAAGTTCGAGAAAGTATCATGGTCGGTTTATTGGTAACACCAAATATTTTGACGCCATTAGTCGAGTGACATACAAATTACAAATATTCAGGTTTAAGTGTGTTAAAAACCAAATTAAACTTAAATGTGAAACCCTGCACCCTGAATAGCATAGTCAAAAATTGGATAAAAAAAGAAATTTTTTCAAAAACTTCCTCCCTACTGACTCGGTACAATGTAGATGGAAACCCAACGTTTTGCCTTCTGTAGCCTACTGAAATACAGCTTTTCAAGGAAAACACAGACAAGATCACGAAAACAAAAGACACCAGCAGCACAGAAAAACGGTTAAAAACAGTGTACGGTCAGTGAAGGTGGGGAAGGTTTTTTGAAAAAAATCTCTTCTTTTATCTAATTTTTAACCAAAAATTAAATTTGTTCGATCCAGTAATTCTGCAGACCCCAAAGAAGAAAACAGAAGCCAAAGAAGCAGCAGCACAAGAAAAACAAGTGATTCTGGAAGTTTGCGATTTGGCTAATTTGAAAACGTTCACAAAATTCAGCAAGACATTCAAAATTACCACCAGTGATTTGGTAAGAATATTGTATTTATGCAACAACTCTTGAAATTGTCGAGTAAATACTATCACATCCGATCAGTGTATGTAATGTAGAGAGAGAAAATACCTTTTTGTGACATTGAACAAAAATCTAATTTTGCCAGAAAATCTAAATCTAACTCCAATTTTGCCAGATCAAAGAAGTTCAATTTATAAATAAAGTAGTTCATATGACAATAATGTAACAAGAATGTATTTTACCTGAGAATGAAGTAAGAGTATCTGCTCTTAACTTGTAGCGTGGAATTTGTTCTTCGATAAGGCTAATAATTTCCACTTCGGGAAGGTCTCGGTGATTGCAAATTTCTATCGATGGAAAAAATAATCAACAATTACACTACTCACCCAAAAAATGTGTATGTTTGAATGTACATGTTTAAACTTTCTTTAACAATTATATTTAAAAAAAAACCCATCAGTTTATCACTAAATTTCCAGCATTCAAGCAATCCCAAGATTTTTAACATCCCTTGCTTTCCTACCAAGTTTGACATCCAACCATTGCCAATAGACTTAACAACAAACAAGATATCAGTGAAAAGATCGTTTTTAGGCACAACCTTTTAAATATGTGGTATATATGAAACAAACACGTGAACAGATAGTTTTGTTGATGAGATAAGAGACAAAACTTTATTTATTTGTGAAAAACGACGTACCTGTTAACGTAGTGGCATCGCAAGCCACTTTCCTCAAGCCATGATTTCCATGGAAAGAAGCAGAAGTGTCTGTCAGCTGCGAGTAGATTGCAGTTTTCTCCCCATAAGGATCCAGCTTGGAGGCTTGATCCAAAGCACTGTGTTCAATAGGAATGCTACTGTCCAACACGTCAAGACCCTGGTCTACGCATGACAACTGAAAAACCAAAAAAGGACCACAAAAGTCAATCAAAATGCGAGTGAAACCAAACTTTTAGAACAACTCAAAAAAAAAGAAAGAAGGGGGCCAATGGGCAAACCACTCAACGAATGCATATTGAATGTTAAGCTTTTGTTAAAAATGCAACCAAGCATAAACGCTGTTCACTTTTATAACTTTAAATATCGTCAAAAGTTTTGTTTTAGGCCTATGTTAAAAACAAATGCCACATCAATATCTAAAAATGTTTCATTACTCTTTGGGTTAGTTTTACTGTACAAAAAAACAAAATTAAAAACCATAAAACATATTCAATTACAATCAAGATTTGAGATGCATCAAGATTCAGACTGCCATGCACGCATTATACATACAGAATGCAATAGACCTGCAAAAACTACAAGTGGTCTTCAATTTATGCGAGGATTGTCATTCAGCAAAAAATCTCGCATAAATAGAAATTCTCATAAATGGTAAAACTAGAGTGATTAATTCTAGCTTGATGTGCAGATTTTCACCACACCTCTCATACACACTGTGACAGAAAAAGGGGCAGGTGCAGAAGCATTCATTCACAAGTGCACCAGCTCTCACAATCGCATTATAGGAAAAGTTTCTCGCCTATGACGAGCCTATGGAAAAAATTTACATCGCATAATAGCGAACTCCCATATATCAAAAAAATCTTACATTTAATTGAAGTACAATTTATAGACACCATGTATATTAACTACCAATTGCAAATTAACATATAAGTATAATATAAACTTTTATGAACCTTGTATACATTTTAAAAACTGAAAACAACAAATGTCTACCCCTCCCCCCCCAACCAAATTAACAAATAAAATTCCAAGACATAAAATGTCATTGAATGTCGTTCAACAAACTTAGTTGACTTCTCTTTGCCAAAAAAACAAACAAACATCACTACCATTAATGAAATCAAGACTGCGATACAGACACATCGTCATATAACTTACCTTCATGATTAGCGAGTAATATTAGCGAGGTAGTTGTTCTTTTAAGTTGGCCATTCTGAGATGGTTCCAACCCCATTTCTGAATGAGCCAAAATTAACACGGCTACATATATTACATGCTGACGTTTCATTTTTTTGGCAAAGTTCATGTCGTCTTAGCCTCCTATATAATCAACATTTAGTTTCAATCAACTTCCGTTGGTCTTTCATTCTTAAACAGCAGTAACCATCTTAAATTTTGTTTTGACAAAATAACAAAGCCTCTAACGAGACGACCCTGTTTAGGGTGATGAAAAACTAATTGGAAAAGTCAAAGACCTCAGCATTTGTCCCAAACGTGTTTTTACGCTAACAAATGCATTATGCAGTATACCAAAGTGTCAAGTGAAATACATGCACAACAAATTGTATAGAATTATTTTTAGGGCTCGGGTGAGCAAAAATACAACCAAAACAAACGACCAAAAAAATCAATCCAATTTAAAGACATTCCACTCATTGGCGATACGACTTACCGTCAGCTGATTATAAGCGGTACCAAAGTACAAGTTGCTAAACAATGGCATTTTGCTAAAAATTGTGGTGTACTATATAAGTAAAAGTATTTTTACAACGATAACTTTGAACAAGCCATTGATGCGGAGATGATGGTTGAAGTTGACATGACAGTTGAAAAGTTCCAAGTACTAGGAAGGGTGGGTAGTAGAACCTTGGTCATTTACCCTGCAGATTGATCAATAACGTTACTGCTCAACATTCTGCTCAGTAGGTATTGGGTTAAAGTGAATGTCAACTATGTATTTTTTATATAAATATATATATATATATAACATAAATAAATAAAACCAACTTAGAACATGTTATGACACAGTACGTTACTAAATAATGGTGACAACTGGGTAAGTGGCATCGTTAATAAAACTTTTATTGCATACTTTAGCAATTTGGGTTTAGATTAACTTACATCTGCGTGCATCTGAATTATAATCTTAATTTCATTGAATGTAATCACCACTTTGTCCCTACGGGACGTCAAATTGAAAATCAATAAATAAATAAATAAATAAATAATTATAACTTGAAATTAAATAATAAAAACAACAAGACATGGATATTCCTAGTATTTCTGACACTATAGGAATATTCACGCAAAGCACCTTGATAAATGGATTGTACAGGTGAACACAACACATTGAACACACATTTGGTTTTGTTGATTTAACATCTTGAACGTTAACTTCATAAGAAATTCAAATTGTTAACATACTTGATTTGTGGATGGTTTAGTGAACATCATCTTAACCAACCAAAAGATGGTAACAGACTTTTTAAAACCGTTGTTCACCCATCTGGACTTATGGAGTTATAAGGAAGAAAAAATTTATTTCCCGACCAGTGATAATAATTGATAAGCTTTTCTCAATTGCGTCAGTTCGAGTATCTGATAGCTGGCAATCAATTAATAATACATTGTGTTTGCAAATACGGACCAACGAAGGCTATCGAGGTATTACAATCGAACTTGGGCTTAAGTTGTAAAATGACTAATAAGTTTGTTAATAAAAACAGTACAACAAACAGAAATATGTATTTGTACATTTGCGACTTGTTTTTCGTTATGTAATTTATGATAGCGTATGCCTCGGTATCATGGCTGTCGTTTCTAACACGTTCTGCAAAATTTCTCGGAATACAAATGTTGACAATACGATAAAATTTGGTTTTCAAATTTAATTCAAAACAACTATTATATACACGCATGTATTTCCTTGTGTGATGAAATTTCGCAGCAAAAAATCAATTTTTACCAAAAATATCTTTTTCACCAATTACAAAATCAATGTTTTTTTTCTTCAAAACAACACATTGCAGAATAAATTCTACTTATAATATTTCCTTTATAGTCATAAAAAGTGCATTCCAAAAATTTATAAAAAAAAACAAAACGTAAAATTTATAATAAAAAACAAACCGTAAAATTATAATGCAATGTACCTTCACGAAATCTCATCATCACCATGTTCAGTCAAGATTGAGTGAGTGCATTTGGTTTGAACCCTTTTGGAATTTACTTTTAAAATTTACTTGGAATTCACTGTTTACCAAATAGTAAAAAAGAAATGCTTCAAGGATGAATAGCATTTACTAACCTCAGGCAACGACTTGCTCAACTAAAACTCAGTTTGTCCATTGTTCTGGATCATAAAATTTAACCATATTTTCTTTTAGTAGTAAAACGTATTTGAATACCCAAAAAAAAATTGCATAATACTTATTTAATTGGGCAATAAATAAAACAAACGGTAGTTGATGGACTTTTTGGAACGGCATAGGTGTTCTCATAAAATACTAACTTCATACCCCTTGATGATGATAATAATAATACAGTGTCTCTATCACCACTGGGATAGTTAGCAAGTGCATGGTTAGAATTGGATTAACTCCCTTTTCAAGTGCATCATCCACTTTGCAGACAAAGTTAAATTGCAGGTGACATCCTAATCACAAAGCCATAAAGTTCAAAGAGCAACAAGAATGAAAATAATCTTGGCATTAAATGAACAGCAGCTGCCAAATGGTGCCCAACAAAAATGTGTGTCTGTCCTTGTATATAAAAAGCATAACAATAACAATAGCTGAATAACTTAAACATCCATCAACTCAATAAAAATACACAAAATGAAAGTTTTATTAAAAAAAAAAACTGCAGTCAGACCATAAACAAAAAATCACGTTTGTATAACACACGAATAATATTTTTATTTTGCAACACAAATGATGTAATGATTTTACATAATTATTGTCACCATTTTATTACACCTATTTTTTTTGAAAATTTAAAAAATCGATACTTACATCGTCATAAGATGGTATGCTGGGTCGATTCGAAGTAATTCATAATTTATTGATTTCTTAAACCTGTTAAATAAATAAATAAAAAATGAATAAATATAAGGCCTTGGGATTTTTAAAAATGACAGTGTTGTGTAATACATGAAATAGTTTTGTACTCTATATAGTCTATAATGTCCTTGATTAACGGTGTCATTATCTCGCTTCAGGAGTTTTTTATTATACGATTAAATTGTATACTTTCACTGGTGAAAGCGAAATTATAAAACTAAAATTATTTTTATAGTCCTATTAATATTACAAAAATATATCACCCACTGTTCAGCATTTTCCATAGGTTTACAATGAATGAGTAATTGGATGACTCATTCCAATTATACACCACTCAACACATTATTAGCATTGGTACATTGTATGAATTAACCAATAATGGAATTTAAAATTCATCTTATAGTTTTTTAATATACTTAATAAAAAGTAATTTTAAATATAAAATAAGGTCAAAATAAAAGTAATTTTTCATGTCATTACAACTCGTACAGTACTAAAAAGGTTATGCGTAGCATTGCAATTTTGTATAATTCATGTATATTTAAAACAACTATTAATTGACCATTTATTAAAATAATCAACACAGTATTTAAATATATCTATAAAAAATTATAAAGGATACAACCAACGATCTAGTGAACTAGTTTTGTCATCGATTGCCAATGCCCAACTTGCCTACCTATACCTGTTACTGGTGACCCTTTTTTTTATAAGAAACTACACGAATTCTTTATTATTTAACGCGTGTTAAGAACTGAACTTTACCATGATCTCGTAAAAAACTAATTTAAAATGTTAAAAACTTACCAGTAAGTGTTACTCGTTTTGCATCCATCAGTTTCTATCGGCCATGACAGTCGAACAACTTTTACCTACGCGCAGGACGATATCTTGGTGAGCAACGTCGATATCGTCCTACTCGCAGATAGTATCGACGTCCAATCAAAAAAGCGCGAAATTTAACACGTTTAAGTTAAAATGCATCGACTGAAGGATGCGTTCATTTTAAACGCTTTTAGCACGAAAACCGTCCAAAAACAATCGATAATTCTTGTTACTGACTTAGTCCTTCCTTATCTACGTACGTTACGGACAGGTTTTTTTGCGCTTGAAAGCGTACAAAGTGAACCTAAATGGATTAATCAATATCTTTGTTACAACAAATTATATACTCAATCAAATAGTATAGCCATTCATTAATAAAAATATATTCGTGTTTGAATACAATTCAACTATTAATTTATTATTTATGAATCAACTCTCAATGCTAACTTGCCATAACTTAACCAAATTAGATCGATTCAATGAATTAAAATTAAATTTTCATTATTGCAAATCTTTCATATTTTTTTTATTAGCCAATGCTTCGATGGCCCAATAAGTTACGTTGCCAAATACACCCTCCACTTGTCTCGTCTCGCAAATGTAGTCAACGAATTCATACGCTTTGAAAAAAAAAAAAAAAACTACCACTGCAAAACGTAATGTGATCAAATAAAGAACATGGTTGATATAGAAACAAAAAGTTATCTAGGAACATTAAAAATTCTACGATAGTGGTTTAAGCAGAGGTTATCGTTTGTTTGTTTGTTTGTTTGTTTGTTTATTTATTTATTCTTGAGGGAAAGTCACTTTTGGTGGACGACGAAAAAAAATGTTTAAACGAGGTTCTTAAAATGGAAAGGAAACTCAATTTTGTTTTTCAACCAATGCAATCGACACAAAACTCAAACTATCATGCCATGGTGTCCATGTTATCGAGGTTCTCTTCCAATTCGTCTAAATCCTCGTCGTCCTCGGCGAAGAGATCTTCGTCAATTGGGATTTCCTCTGGCGACGGAGCATACGACGTTGAAGCGCCAGCATCTTCATCAGTGTCACCACCGCCAGCAGCTTCGGCTAATTTGCTAGATTCTGAAATACCTAAACAAAAAAAGATAATATTTAAAATTTATCCATGGCTGTGCATTAATAACACTGGAGTCTTTTTATTTACCTTCGACATGATTAGTGGTGTCGTTAGCAACTTGCTGCCTCACGGAAATAGTTCCACCGCAATCCACTTCTTGCAGTTGAGCAGCTAACGCTTCCAATGTTAGTTCTCTAGCGTTAGCTAGATCGATAACCTGTCGGTAAATACACAATTTTCCTTAGAAACGAATGGAAAACAAGATATTCGAATGAATTGTAACGTTGATAGCTAATGTTCGTAAAAATCCAACATTCGGTAAACTGAAGAGCTGACTGTATAATCGGATGGTGTCGTTACCTCGCCATTCACGTACTCGTCCGAATCATCGGTATTTTCATTGTAGTTATCGTAACGTGACAAATTGGATGTGTCCATGGTCATTTCGTCGTCATCCAACAAGTCCTCGGTAGCCATTTCAGGCCGGAACGTAAACATCTCCCTTCCGCTCAACTGTCAACCGACGAATCAACAGATGGAATTAATAAGCCATCGCTTGTTTTGTTAATACAAGAGTATCGCGTGATACAGACCCCGATGTTCTTTCCCGACTTGAATTCGGCTTTCTTGCGTGCCTCTTCTTTCTTAGTGAGTTCCTCTCTTTCTTTTTGTTTGCGTTTCTTCCAAGCCAAAAATGTTTCGAGCGTCACTTTGGTCACAACATGTCCTAAGTTGGCACGCTGCCAAATCAAAACAGCTTGTTAAAAAAGGTTTGTTCACCAAAATTTGAACTCTCTTGTTTTATTAATTTTGATTTCTTACCTCCTTCTCGACTAAATCTTCAATGGAAATCTCGTCTTTCTTCTCCTCCTTTTTCTTGTCCTTGTTCAACACGAATCCAGGCGGTAGAGCATGCCGGTAAATGCACCGCTCACTGTTGGGACATTCCCAAAACCAACCGTATTTGCTTCTCTCCAACGCATCCAAAAAGTAGCGGCAGATCTAAAAAATCATGTTTCAAACCTAAGAAATTGAGAAACAAACCAAGTGCCATTTTCGACGTTGATATGCAACCAATACTTTACCAAAAAAAAAACAAAAAAAAACAAACATATCCACAAAATGTACTGTATTACAAAAATAAAAATGACGGCAGACTGGATTTTGTAGTCTCCGACCAGGTGATGAGCTAAATTGTATCTACTGACAACACATTTCAAAACTTAATTCCCAGTCAGTCGCAACGTTGAATTGAAATGAGTGTTATAATTTCACGAGCTTAAGTTATCACCAACAAAGCATTAAAAAGAAAGAAAATGTATGACGTCACTTACAATTTCTGTCTTTGGTTTCTTTAGATCTGCCTCAGCGTGTTTCTTCTCAATCACTTCTTTAAGTTTCTCTTCATCCCAATTTTCCATGTTTCCTATAAAAATGAGCCAACAAACACTAGTTAACATCGGTCATCAACCTTGCCACGTCACCACTTTCGTCAATTTACCATCGTCTCGTAAATCCACATAGGCACTTCTTTTCTCCGACTTCCTTTCTATCGTCAAGTCGTGTGAAAATTTGCATCTATCACCTTTCCTGCATTGTCCTTGTTTGAAAAAGGCGCAAAGCACGGACTTGGGATCGGCACCTGTTCGATAAACAATGAAACGTTTGAAAAAAATAAAATAAAACAAAGAACAAAAATAGATTCTTAAGATCGTTCTTTGTCGCCATTACCTTTTTCGACTTTCTGCGATGTTACTGGTTTAAAAAGAGAATTAATTTCTTGCTCAGCCTTTTTGTCATCTTGCTTCTTGCCAGCATCCACTTTCTTTTGTTCTTCCAACTTTAAAATCAAACCAATCAGCAACATCAAAAATAAAAGGATCAACACTTCCATAGAAACCAAATGTTAAAACGAAGATGCTTATTTCAATGCCTCGTAACGACCATCGTCATGCTGACATCTTACAGTGAAATCAATGACTCTTCAACATAATATCTGTGTCATCTACCGACATGAGTGACATGTTTGGAATTGTGATCCTTTCAAACGTTCATCAACTAGACACATCGATGCACTATACATTTAGTGAACATTGATAAGCCTACTTCCTATATAGGGTGCAGCACACATTGACATTGCACCGTCTTATTTCAATGTACAAGTTGATGAGAAAAGTCGAGTGACTCACTGAACAACATCACTGCGACATAAAAGTTATAAACATCAACCATTCACCGAATACTCTATACGAAACATTCATTGTCACGTTGGTGACAGTGTACCTCGTAGAACTTCCGTACATCACATTTCTTACAAAACTATTACTCGGCAACGTACCAACTATTTATCGACGCTGATGTACTTTTTTTTTTTGCGAGACGTTCGGTACTTTTTGAAAAAAAGTGATGGTACTTTTCCGTTGATTTAGTCGCAAGCCAAATAACACCTGTTTATTGTATAGTTATGTGGAAAAAACAAACAACATAACGATGGTGGTCAGTCATCTGAGTTACCTTCCGAGCACTTTGTTGTCCATATTTCACTTGGTTTTGCACTTGTTGGATGAACTTCTGGTTTCTAGCTCCTTTTTTGTTCTTCAATCCGAATGTTTTATCCTAAAAGTAATTCCACCATCAGTATTGAAATAAATGGAGGAAACTTGCATCGTGGCCATGCCTCGTTTTTTTTTTTTATTTGGACCACAAGTGCTTGTACCACATCGCATCACACGACTGAGTCTACTAAGAGTTAACTGTTTTGATCAATCAATCAATCATAGGCTACCTACTTCGATGATTTTTTCCTTCTTTTTGGCTTCGGTTTTTTTACTCGGCTGAGCAGCAGCGGCTTTAGGTTTGGGTGGCATTGTCAATTAAAAACCTTATTTCACCTTTCCATGTGAGACTGACAAACGCGTTAGGCTTAGCAGCCCCGGAAAAAGAAGAAGCCGAAACATAAATGACGTCACTAACTCACTGTTGGCACCTATTTCACCACAGTTGTCAACTCCAAAACCTGGAATTCCATTCTAGAAACCGTTGACATTACGAGTCCGCATACCCAAAGTGAATGAAAGAATCAACAAATTCTTTCATTCACTTTGCGCATACCGCAAAAACCATTTACAGCAAAAGCTTACAGAAACCGATGCCATCTGGATTCTAGAATACAAATGGGGAGAACTTTTCTTCTAACTGAGAAGCCACTTGTGGCGCTATTTGGGTATACAATACTGTACTTTCGAAGGAAGAATAGTTATACAAATAAAAACATACTTTACTGATTCTGATTCATAAATCATACATTTATTATTGTTTTTGCGTGTTTAACTAATCTAACCTGGTTTTCAAACCCATGAACGCAAGTACAAGCAAGTAGTGCCACAAGCGGCTTCTCAATTAAAAAAAAAGTACGGCATTGTTTTCTAATTTAACTGTTACAGCGATAATGCAAATAAAACTAAATTAATTTACAGAATAAAAAAACACCAACCTTTCTAAAGTTTCACGGGCTTCGTCAAGAAAAAATTAAAAATAAACTTGACAACTTTTCACATTTTAATATTACTATCGCCATCTAGTGTCAGAATTGAACAACTATTGTTAAACTTTAACTTATGAAAATGTCGCTGTATCTAGTCTATATTGTCCGACTAAAAATTTACATTTTAATATTACTATCGCCATCTAGTGTCAGAATTGAACAACTGTTGTTAAACTTTAACTTATGAAAATGTCGCTGTATCTAGTCTGTATTGTCCGACTAAAAATTCACATTTTAATATTACTAACGCCATCTAGTGTCAGAATTGAACAACTGTTGTTAAACTTTAACTTATGAAAATGTCGCTGTATTTAGTCTGTATTGTCCGACTAAAAATTCACATTTTAATACTACTGGCGCCATCTAGTGACTGAATTAGACAAGTGTCACTTATTTTTAAGTTTGGAAAATCACGCTATCTCTAGCTTGTAGTGTTTGGAAAAAATTATATATTTTAATACTACTGGCACCATCTAGTGACAAGATTTGACAACTATTAAATTTTTATTATTGAAAATATCACTATTTGTAACTTGTAATTTGTTTAACTGATAGAAAGAGTGAGATTTGCAAAGATTCAAAATCCCGCAGTATCTAGCAGATAAAAACATCACAAGGTAGAGGCAGCGAGACTTTTAATGGTAAATAAGCAATAGTTGTTTTATTCTGTCAATAGATGGCATTAGTAGTATTAAAATGCGGCTTTACCTGCTAGCTGAAAACAGCGAGATTTCAAAAGTTTATAATTTGCAATTGTCGTCAATGTCTGTCACTGAATGGCGCTAGTAGTATTGAAATAAGATTCAACTTGACACTACAGGTTAGAGACAGCGATATTTGCTAAGTCAGTTGTTATTTGCAATATTATTATGTATTTTAATGACGTCTTCATCGTTTGTTTAGTTAATTAGTTAATCTTAATTAGATATGTCAGTCAATTACTGTGTTTTTGAAGTTTTTCCAAAAATTGTTTAGGTATCGACTGTTTTTGTATAGGTACACAATAGCTTATATTTAAATATAACATAGCATTGAAAAACACATAGCATTTAATTACTGCGAGATAAAAAGTTTTCTTACTTTTTATCTCCATAATATAACTTCGAAGTCAATGGAATAAATAGACCGCACCTCTAAAATTCGCAAAATTCAATCATATGTTTTACTGTGTCTCTATAAAACAGTCAATTAATCACTTGATTAATGATTTGTTCATTATAATTTATTTCAATTAATTTTTATTTCTTTATCCTAATTACGCTTTATCCCAGGTGAAAATTTTGCGCGCACAAGCAGACGACGCGAATTAATACGCGCAAAATCAGACGACAAAGCTAAACTCACGTTTAGATTTAGATACAAACTAAAATACAGTTAAAATATGGTTAGACAGATTGTAGTAATGTAGGATTTCGATAAAGTTGTAACACGCCAAAACATTTAAGTGTTGACAACAAGTGGAAGTGTTCATTTAACATTATAAACCAGACATGGTTGGGTGCTTACCCTTTTCCACCACCACCATTGCCTCTCGACAAACGGAAAAGTATTCATTGAATCTAACGAATGGTAAATGAAATCTTTCAAATATTGAAAACTCGGAGCAATTCAAAAAGTATTTACAAAGAAAAATAATATTCAGGTGTCCATGTCCAGAATTATTAGAAACCAAAGTCCGTTAATGTAAAATTGAAAGTGAAAAATATAAAAATAATATTTATCGATCGAATAAATAAATTTCATACTCTTTATAGTAGCTTCACATGTGAGTGAGTTTGTGAGTGAGCGAGCTGGAAATGATACTGCCATCTACAGGCGTTTAAGAGAATATACTCTATCGTCCAATGTACTCAAAAACGGGTGTAGGTAGAAACACCGACAATCAAAATACCGACAGTTCAAAACACCGACAGTTCGAATTACCGACAGTTTAAATACTGACAATTAAGCGTACCGTTCAAAATACCGACAATTAAGCGTACCGTTTAAATACAATTATACTAACAATCATAGCTTAACAATCAAGAATTAATTATAATTATTAACGGTATTGCTGATTAATAAGATTTCTTTTTTCACTACCAGAAACGTGAATGCATTTTACCCGACTGCGCAAAAAGGAGGGTTATGTTTGTCGGGTGCCTATGTATGCATGATTCTTTGTTCCCTCCTACAGGCTAAAAACACTGATGGATTTTGGTGAATGAGGTGTAGATGAATTTGTCTTAGTCTCACAAGTGTCACTGATTATATAAAATCAATTCAAAATTAATATGGCGGACACTAAATGTTATATGCGCAGTTGTGATGTTTGTATTTTAATGAGCAATCTTGTTTCTTTTTTTGTTTAGTTAGTTGGAAACAAAAAACAGTTTTTCTTCACTAAAACTTATTAAATTGTCCGGGCTCAGCCCGAACAATCGACGGGGCAACCTGTCAATCTGTGGATGGTTGGGATGCGCTATGCCAAACTGGCATAAAGGATAGACCAAAAGGATTTCGACCATGGCGCACGCACACACTTGACTATTGGTATCTATCTGCAACGTTATGTCACTGCATGGCAAGGAACCTGAACTGGTGAGAGAAGCTACTAAATATCGACTAAAAAAGTAAAAGAAAATGGCATGCAGCATCTGGACCAGGGGTGAAAGCTCTTCTACACCGGACTTTGCTCACAAGCCCCCGGTTGGCTGAGAAAGTCGTTGAATGGATGCCGAGGAGCGAGAGAGTGGCAGTGGCAGGGCTCAAGCTTGGCATTATGAGTCGGGCTTTAGGCCAGGTCTACGCACCAAACAACGAGCATCAAGTGGATCTGGCATTGAAAACACGGATTCTATAATGCTTCTCGGGGACTTCAAGTTGTCAGTTGTACCGAGAAGTCGTGCAAGCAGGAGCTCAGCCAGAAGGCAAAACTCCTTGCTGCTTTCAAGTCGATATTCCCTCATCTGGCTTTGGATAAGAATGAGATCACTAGTACGGGTGCCGAGATGAAGTTCCTTCGTAGGCCTCACGCTACTCGACACGGAATTGCAGAGTCTGGAGCTCAGCAATTCGGAAAGACCTCGGAGTCGAGTCGCTACTTCTCCAAATAGAGATAGTTCGGCCATGTCCGGAGAATGCCTCCAGAAAGACTGACACAACGAACGGATCTGGAAAGTGTACCTAGCCGGAAAAAGACCCATTGGGAGACTAAGAAGAAATCAACTCTGCAAGAATTGGGGATGGGCCCGGCAGTGGAAGATCGAAAGAACTGGAGAAAAGTCGTTCATGGGCTTACCCTCCCTCGTGGACAAAGCGGGCCCGTCAACAAATGAATGTAAACATAAAATAAAATGAAATGAAAATTGCAGAAATCAAAAATAAAATTACTCAAAACTCACATAAATTCAATATCGAATTACTGAAAGCTAATCGAAATTCGCATAAATCGAGATTTTTCATGTATTTGTATCCCACTAAAATAAAAAAAAAAAACATCTGCCTATGACAGGACTGTATAAAAAGCATTTTTAATATACCTTGTTATAGCTAATAATAACTTCCTCATAATTTGGATGTTAAAAAAAAAAACAAGTACAGCGAAACACGTGTTTAAAAAATAAATTTCTATAGATTAATTAACATACAAAAAAAAATTCACTTTCTTTGGACGAATTTATGACGAATCAAAGCCATTCTTCATTAATTGATGTGAGCTAAGGATGCATTTTATTTCAAGCTTACAAAATGAATACTTCAGTCAATGTATCCTCATGTAGCCATTCTGAAACTAACGACGAGTGAGAAACCAATATTTTTAAAATAACACCTCTATCTAACATATCATGTGATGTGATGTGATGTGATGCGAAGATGTGCTAAAAGAGACTTGAAACTACAGTATTATGACGACTATTTCAGATATTATTAAATAGATCTATAACAATAATAACGGGACGGGTCTGTCTAGATAGTTAACGCGTCTATCACGACGGAACAAATTCCAGAAACGTTCTGGTGCACTCTGTTTCTGGAATATTTATTTCAGATGTTAATTTTCAATCCTACCTTTATTATTAAAATTTAAAATTTTTATTTTTATTAGAATTTTAAATTTGGTACTTTCCTGTTATAGCCAGGGCGAGTCTGAGTTGCTATTTGCTCGTACTTGGTTATGGGTTTATTTTGCAGGTTAGGTTAGGAAAAAAAAAACAATATCATGCATTTAATACGTTTCTTTGTTTTTCCTAAACTCACCTGCAAAATAAACAAAAGTACAAAGCAAATAGCAACATCATACTCGCCCCGGCTATAACAGGAAAGCACCTTAAGTTTTAATCCTACCTTTATAAATCACAATGAATTATTATGCAATGTTCATTTTGTAGGAATTTAATTCTGATGGATTATACGTTGCTACGAGAAGTACAAAGCGTTTCGATTAACTGCAAAGGAAATACGAATACCAATGGATTTGGTAAGACAGGTACAGTAATTCCGATGTATTCTATAGAGGTATTTGATTCTGTTTTTCCCCTATCACGTTCAAACTATTGGACGTTATTCAGTGAAATAGGACACGGAAATATTTTGGAGTACGAGAAGCAAAATGATCTCCATTTTGAAAGTGGTCGTTATTAGCATCGAGACAATACACGAAGGTGTTTTCGTATCAAATATCTCGAAATTGCGTATATTAGCTTGAACGTTATATGGCCGAGTAAAACGATTGTATGAAAAAAAGTCAAAGGAAAAAAAGACAAAAGAACAAAACTTGAACAAAAAAAAAAGACGTAAAATAATACAAGGAAAGACAAAAAAAATAAATAAAAGGAACACTGTTTTTTTCTTTGGCTTTATTTCCTACAATCAGTAAAACACGCTGTACTTATATAAATAGGAAAAATAGCCAATCAACCCATGGATGGTCAGTATGTTCCCGATGAGGAGGTCTATTCGGAAAAGATGATCCCAAGGGGAATGCCAAGAAAGAGACACCAACTCGGTGATCCCAATGACAACATCCAACAGACTTTAGCGAGACGAAGTAGCTCGAGTTTCACAAATCGAAGTAAGTTGCATGTAATAAAAAACACTTTGAAGCGCATTCCTACTTACGCATCCTTTGAATAGTTCCAAGAAAACCCAATCGTCAACTGCAAGTTCACGAGCCGATGGACCAGACAGTCCGACACCACGAGGAGATTCCACCACCAAGTGCATTTCTAAGCAATTATTTTCTATAAACAATAAATTGTCATCTCTAACAGTTCCAAAATTTTAACTCAAAGCTACTTGTGAAAAAGGCCGACGAAAAAAGCAAGTCCATCCGCAGCGTAGTCCACAACCCAAAGATCCGAATTTCCGAGGCGCCAAAATCCAGTTTTCTTACAAGATGATCGATGGCCTACCGGAGATGCGCATGTCAGCTAAATTCGTGTAAGAAAAGCATCCTCGTCGAACCATTTGATTAAATCATCTCTATCCACAACGTTGTCATTTCCTTCTAGAAACGTCCCAACCCAAGTTGAACTTCATCGACGAGTCAGAGCTCGAATGAGAACGCGTCCAGCCTACGAGTCCAGCAGCAGTGATTCTGAAAAAGAAGTCAATCAACCTGGTAATCCATCGCCACGAAGATCATTATGGACGTCGTGGCAACTGCCAAATAATGTGGCTACACTACAATATCAGAATTTATGCTTGAAAGCCCATTGGATGTTCTTCTGAATGTCACCAATGAACCAGTTCACTATCGTTTCAGAAAGCAAAATAGTTTAACAATGTCAATGCCTTTAATTTGTTCATTGTTAAGAGAAATTGACCAAAATGACAATGTTTTACAGTGGAATCCGTTTATTATAATCACGGATAATATTATCGATCGGCTATTTTTATCATTCGGTCTCAAGAGACAGTTTATACGCATTCTTTAATGTTATAATCAAAAAGCACTCGTCCCAATAACCGCATTCCACTGTAATGGAAGGAAACGTTTTTCGTCTGATTTCTTACAGTACAAGTTTTCGATGTCCCCCTGACGTTCCTGGTTCCCGCATCCTTTCAGAAGCACACCCAATGAGATTTCAAACGTGTGTTGCGTAACCACCTGTTTGATAGTTGCCATCAAATCCAGAATGACCCTCGCTAATTAGTCCTATCTCTTATGATTTAATGCTTATGATGTTAACCTTTGGTTGGTTATAAAGAAACATTCAACGTGGACAACAAACAATGCGTTTCGTGTCATACGACGACGACACCGTTGTGGCGAGACGTGGAACAAGGAACGCCGCTATGCAATGCCTGTGGAATAAGGCATACCATTTTGCAAACCATGTCCTATTCTTTCTCATCAACAAATTCAATCTGATCAACAAATTTCAAAAACCGTAGGTACAAGAAATACCAAATTCGTTGCCTGAGATGTTGGTGGATCCCTCGTATGACGGCCGACGTTATGAAATGTCCCAAATGCAAATCGATGATCCAAGTGAATGATCTACAATTACATAAATCAATGTAAAACCAAACAAAAAAATTTCGGTTCAAACTATTTAAATTATAAAATTTATAAAACTATAAACTACGTGAAATAACGACTGTATAATTTCAATACAATTTTGATTTTTTTTTGTGCCTAAAATGACGGCAACCATTTTGATCCGTCATGTGTACAGGCTAATTATACAATTTCGTACATAGTAAGTGTATATTATGTGCAGCATTTGAATAATAAATAAACACCGAGCAGGTTTATTTATACAGCGACTTATTTCGAATGTGATGCTTATTTTTAGTTCCTAAGCTGTGAACTATTCTCAGCTACACAACAAACTGCGAAGCTAACACGACATAAGTTTTTCCAAACAACGCATTAGGGTCAGCAAGTGTACTCTACTAGAGTGTTACAGTATATTCTAATGTCACCACGTAATGGCGTACCAACATTGCAATCGAGCTGCAATGTCGGTATCGTTAATTTGATGAAGCGGATTTCGCTCGTACGAAATGAGCGTGTTATTCCAGACGCCTTGAGCTATTTCAAAATACGTGAGTAACATTGCTATTCAAACTGGTTTCCGACCAATATAAAAAAAAGTTTTGCTTACCTAATAAACAACATGTTTTGACATTCGAATCTTTATGTCGATATCGTAACAGACGTAGACTTAGACTTCTGGGTGATCCTAGATTAAAATGATCCGATGTTTTGTTGTCATCACCTGGAAAGACGAAAGTTGATCATATTGGGTTATTTCAATTGTTAGAGGAAATAAAGTTTGACATCCGGATTTGGTCTTAAGCTATTCCGAATAAGTGATTTCACTGGAGGTTTGATGAATGGTGGTAATCCACTTGATTCTGTTGGTGATCCCACAAAAATACCACTAAGTTAGATCTGTCACAAATCAAAATTGATTAAGGATTACTGGCTTCAAGATTGATTTCTTTATCTTTCAATAATACATGTCAGGTTTAGAACCCGAATTTGGTTATTGAGCGAAACAGATCGTTTTGTTTCGCTCAATGAGCGAATTCAGGTTGATATATACAACTGATGTGTCAAGCTTGCCTGACACATATAACGTTTAACGTTAGCACGGCTATGTCTCTTGCCATTGCTGCTGGAAATGAGAAAGAATACGATTTTGACCACCGAGCTGCTGGTCATCTTTGTCGAACTCGGACTCAAAGAAATCAACATCACGGGATTGAGCAGCGAGGTGAATCTCGGAACCGCGCTCGAGCTGATGTCGAATCATTCCAAAATGGTAAGCTAGCCACACACACGTCGAGACAATAGTTCATGATCAGTTTATTCCGACATCACCCGAAGTCATTTCTCCGAGGCGATATCTCTGCAGTACGTATATCTATACCACATGACCAAACTGTTTCGTGTCTCACGCCGGATGATGTCGAACTGATCGTGACCTATTGCCTTAAGAGAGTGCATCAGCTATTAACGCAAGTGTCTCCTTTTAGAACATCGAGCTGCTCAGGTTCACCGGTATTATAGAGCACGTACCGTTGTTTACGCTACTCCGCATACCGAAAATGTTGCCCAACTTGGTGACAGCCATCATCCCCTACACCGCATGTAGTGATCAGGTGTTTATCGAGTTGGTGAAGAACTGTCCTAGACTCGTGCATTTGGACATTACCAAATGCCCCGTCACTGATAAAGGATTGCGAATCTTATACGCGGATAGGACTTGGCCGTTAACGGAATTATATTTGCAAGGAACCAAAGTATCGCCGGAGGGTGTTGCCAAAGTGTTACTTCATTTGTCCGACTTACAAACCGTACGCTATCATCGCATGGCCAACGTGATAACCATTTTGAGTCAGTCCGAAAAGACATTCAGTTTGAAGTCGATGCATCTGGAAGTAAATTCCGACATCGTCAAAGTTCTGAACAGTTTCGAATCTTTAGAAAACCGGTATCCGTTCCTGATGGACGTAACCATTAAAATGGAAAGTTCGGTCTCGACCTTGACTTACGCGCATCTGAAGAACGTTTCCAATCTTTCCAAGTTGAACTTGATCGCCGATTGCGATCATCCTCAAAGTTTTGCTCGGATTCAGTCCGTGTTAAATAGCAACATCCGCGAGTTGAGTCTGATCAATTTCAACACCATCATCTTCGACGTTATAGAATCGCAATGTCCGCACTTGGAACGCTTACTTCTGCATAACGTTGAGCACTTTGACGGAAAGGGAAATCCGTACTTTCCTAATCTGAATGTCTTGCAATTGGGCGATATTCCGACCCACGTCATCGAGAATCTGCTGTGGACGCACGGCAATTTCATCCAAGAACTTTGTCTTCACAAATGTTCCGAATTTCAAGCTCAGATGTTTTGGCATCTTCACTGGTATAATCTTCAGCACCTGAGTATAAGTTGTGTGAACTGTTTGCGTTACAAGTACATTGCGAGTTTGATGAAGCATACCGAGTGTCCGCTGAAGAAACTCAACGTCGTTAATCCAGCTCTGCTTTTTAAAATGCCATTAATAATGTCGCTTGTGAGCGCGTATAATCTAGACATCGAAATCGTCTCGGAGACCGTCGATTATTTGTTTGGCGAGTCGCAAGAAAATCATATTCACAATGCTTTGCTATAACTCAACAGACTGTAAGTCTGTTGAGTTCAATGTACGATCTATAACCAATAAAACGAAAGTCAATTTGTGAAAGGCCGATTTTCATTTCGAACAAGCACTAAATAAAATGCACCTTCACCTACTTTCGGAGCTACTTGGGAACATTTCAATTTAATTATTAAAAAACAAACAAAATAACTTGCCTAGCATCATACTATTTCAATACAGTTAAGCTGATAAATAGGCTGGTTTCACAATATTCGACAAGTTCGGTGACTCGGTTTGTTTTTCTTTCCCAGCACTGCTTCTATTTAAGCGCAGAAAGAGTCTGCCTGGGTGAGTCAGTCGGTGCCAAACTTTCCACATCATAGGAATCTTCGAGTCGCGCTCGTTGAAAATCCAGCACCAACAACTCGAAAGGTACGATATGACCATTCAATAATTTTTCCATTTGAAAACACATGATATGAACCATGGAAGTCAATAATCTAAATGATGATGATGATGATCAAGAAAAAGCATTTACGAATATTGTAGTTGCACTTGCACCTGCAAACATGAGACAATGTAGCTGTCAGTTTGAGACGGCATTAATAAAAAATTAAATGAAATAAATTAAACTAAATATTTTCAGGTGCGATTCATTTCATTTTGATTTTAAAATTTACTGTTTGGAATCAAGTAGCCTAAAGTATACATTAAATTTACAGTTAATAATACTTTTGTTAAACGATCCTTGGAATCAAATTACATAAAGTAGATATAACGTATTAGAATAAAGTTTTACAAAAATGCTCAAAAATGGTGACATATCAAGCGCCTTATCAAAAATAAAAAATACCTTCGGATTAGTTTTGTACATGGGTAAGGCATAAAAAAAAGGAAGATTGTTCCATTTATGAAATTGGTTAACTGGGTATTTATTGGTGTTAAATTGATCTGACATTGATCTATTATGTCATCATGACAACAGAATATAGCTCTGTCATGACATTTTGAAAACGCATGCGTTGTTAACCTGAGTGTCAGTTAGTCAAAAACAAGAAAAAAACATCCACTGTATGCAATCTTCAAACTGCCTGATTGATACAATATTTCACGCAGTCACTGGCGTTACTACTGTAAGCCTAGGGATGGGAACCGCACCGGGTGACACCGTCAAACGGAGTGACTGTTTATGAAATGTTCGTGCCTAAAGTTTAATGTTTTGCGTAAAACTATCTCTGTAGTTAGTTAAAACCGCAAAAACGTTTCATAAACCCAGCTTAAAAGACTGTATCCAGTACCTACAAAGCCAAAATTCTATGCTGTAAAATTTCCTATTGAGCAACTTATTCAGCAATTATAACCTAGGTTATAACTCCATGTATTCTAATAACGTATAGGCATCATTATAACTAAATCCTAACTTGTAATTCCATGCATTAACATTCACCAGTAAACCGTAGTTCTGCGCGAGGTTATGACTGGGAAGCCATGAAGCGAGTTTAGTAGTTTTTGGATGGGCTATACAGAAAAGCTAAAGGGGTTGCTTTACTTTAGAAACTTAATTAAATTGATGACAAATTGAAAATTAAATCAATTAAGTATTCCTCGCTAGTTTCTTTTTAGCATAAATATCGGATTGTTAGACGTGTTGAACCATCTAATGCTCATGCATGCACGTTAGCACATAAAGCTTCGAATAGCGCTTTTATGGACAAGGATTGACGACAAGATAGACTTCAAAACACCAATTTTTCTAACGTTTGCTATTTTATAAATCACCCTGTGAGTTAAAAAAAATAGAAAAGTGTTTGGTTTGCTTTTTTTTCTAGAATACTTGTTTCTTGTGGTATTCGATTGTTTGTAAGAGTACAGAACAACAGATTTTCTATCTTTTTGTATTCACAAAATACGATTAGTATAAAGGAGGATTTTCATGGTTTCAGACTTACTGGACACTACTTAGTTCAATTATACATACTGATATACAGTATGTATAATGTAACGTTCAACTTATTAGAGACCAATTGAGTTCACTGAGAATTTTTTTTGAGCACTTGGACATTACCTATAATGTCTAACTAATTTCCTTTATGGTACAGTAATCCCTCCATATACGCGGTATCCATTAACGCGAATTCACTTCAACGGTTGACAATTTTAAATTAGTTTTATGGAAATTCATGTGAATAGCTACATCATTTTTTGTTTGTTATTAGTAACCACGGCGGTTAACATTGACGTGCTGTTTTCGTGGAATGAATTATTAGCGTTAATAGATGTATTACTGTAGGCTACTCGTGTAATAGGCTAGATAGGCTGTTTAAGCAACGATCTAGTAGCGAATTAAGATTACTCACCATGAAGTTGTTCATCTAGAGACCATGCCACGGCAACGTCATCCTTCCACGCTACAGGCTCTATGTCTAGAACCGATAGTCGAGCTTTTGTGGGATTGGTGGCTTACCAGCAAATGGAAACAGGTGGCCGAAGTGGACGAGATCTTCGATTACTTCAAACTACGTAAGTCGTCGATGCATCGATGAAAAGCAATCATTCATCATGTACTGTACACAGGTATTTGTTCTCTTTTTCAGCTCAATATTACACCGAAGAAGTCTTGGACATGCTCGATGAGAATCACGAGATATACACGGGTCATGTTTGCTTATTGTTGAAACTCGGAATGAAACATTTCACCTTGACGAACTTGTTTTATGTCGATTTCGATGTCATTGTACAGAATGTTCCGATGCAGGCAAGTTCAGCACTTATCACGATTATCAAAGCGAGACAGTTTTTTCATACCAAAATGGCTATGTTGATATAAATGGCTTTTCTTAGCACCTGACTCAACTCGACATCTCCAGAAGTCGCGTTCCTTTCGAAACACTGTCCAAAGTGCCACATGTCGTTCCCAACGTTGAGCACTTAGGACTCCAGTTCACTCAAAGTAACGATTCCATCATGAACAGCATCGCTACCCACTGCGCCAAACTCCAAAGCCTGGATGTCAGTTTCTGTACGATCACGGACGAAGGAATAAAGAAGCTCTGCTCTAAACAATCGGTATGTCGAACGACATTGACAGCGCTCAACCTCGTCGATACTCGAATCACAGCGTATGGCGCGTCCATCGCGTTGAAGAATGTTCCCCGGCTCGTCGACATGGATTTTCAGAATGCTATTGAACTGTTCTACGCCATGCATACTTTAGATACGCAACGTGGACACCTGGAACAAGTGCCCAAGTACAATCTTCGCAAGATCAGGTTCAACCTGGAACCCAAATCGCACCGAATGCATCGTCCCAATCACGACATCCATTATGACTATCAGCTCGTCTCGGAGAGTTTCCACATCGCAATCGTCACTTGTCCGTTACTCGTGCATGCTGTGATCAACGAATGGAATCCGCATCAACCCGGAAGTCTTCATTTGTTCTCTCACTGCTCCCAACTTTCCACTCTCGAGTTCAGCATTAAAGACTATCCAGCACTGACCATGGATGACATTCTGCCTATCCTCTTCGAGATCGGACAGCAACTTAAATCGCTTACTTTACAGCACGTCGCGAACGTCGATGTCGTGAGCCTGTGCACACTCTGTACGAACCTGAAAGAACTCGTCATGGTCACTAATTCATACGTACCACCCGACAGACCGACTTCGATAAAGTACACCAACCTCGAAACATTGAGTATCACCGGCAACTTCCCGGACGACGTTTTATACAAACTTCTAATCATGATCCCGAACGTCATCGCGCTGACCATTCATCACAATTACAATTTCACATTCGAATTGCTGGAAAGTGTGTTTCAATTTAACATCTTCCAGCACCTCGAAACGCTGAATCTCTCCGAATGCGATAGGTTTGTGGACGAGGCCCTCCGGCTCTTTATTCATCACGAAACCGAACTCAGCGACGTGACCATCGAAAACTGTCGCATCTCGTACAATCAATATTGTCAAGTTTTACGATGGATAAAGAAAGTGCAACCGACGACGGACATCAACTTTGATTTCAAATCTCGAATATGCTGATGCTAAAAAAATGATCAAAATTTAATGTACTACAAAGTCACCAACTCAAGAAAGTTACTGAGAGGTAAAAAGATGCGCCGAATCAGCAGTTTTGGAATCTGCCACCCCTCCTTTATTTTAAGGACAGCATACTATTTGAACAAAATGTCCTTTATTTTATAAACGGGTAAATTTCTCGAAAACATAATGAAATTCCAGAATTAGTTGCAATTTTCTTCAGAAAAAGTAATGTCTATCAATAACAGACAAAACCCTTCAACTTCTGCAACACACCTACCCTAACAAGACACACCCCAATTTTCATCCATTCTTTTTTTTTGCGAAAATAAGAATATAATTTGTATAGAAGACTATAAAAAATTTACATTACACTACGTACATAAAATGAATGACATGAAAACAAAATGTACACTGAAGTGCGATTATTTCGGATGTCCTTTCTTGGGACCATAAAAGGTGACAACACTAATCCCAGAAAAGGAATTTTCATTCATTTACTGAAAGCACCAATCGAATGTTCCGATTGGGACACGTGTCATGTCTATTGTTTGTTCAAATCGATCGTTGATTGATCCGTATTAAAAATTCAGAAATTACCTGGTGTGAACATTTCGAACTATTCTGTTTTTTTCTTCATCTAGTGACGATTTTAAAAACTCTCCCCTTTGAACAAGAAAATATTGAAAAGTAGTGCATTCCCCTACCCTGAAATATCACACCGATAAAAATAATAAAAAGTCGAAGGGAATCTCCTCACCTTAACTAGCCGGGTAGCTACATACATCTCCAAAACTCACCATGTTTCAGCTCCCATCTTAGAGGCTTTTTCAAATAGAAAATGAAAAAAGTAAAAAAAACCTCTATTATAGATTAAAAAAGCATGGATTACTGCTACGCAGTTTTCCACACCTAAAACATCTCTTCTTTCTCGATTTCTACCTGAAAAAGCCTCTAAATGGGAGGCGAAACGTTGGTGGGAAATAATTTATTTGTTATTTTATTATTTTTTAATATTTTACGAATATACGCCAAACGAATTGCCAACACTAATACGTGTCACTAAATAAACACCGATGAACACAAGCTCTAATGTCATACAATTGAAAAAATGATTCAATTTTTTCGATGTTTATCTTAGATAACTGTATTTTAAACAGTAAATTGTAATGTTTGTTTTTTTTTTTCAAGTGTAATTCAATTATGTATTTTAAAAAATCTTTTTTTTTAAAAACGTACACTATCATCTGTTTCAATTTTTTTTTTTAAATAAATATTTTCAGCTACTCGATGATTGATCTATTGTGTTATTGAAAAGCACCGACTTAGATTCTCGAACTCGATAACCAGTTATTAATCGATTATTCACTGAAAAAAAAACATTCAAAAACAAATCATGATAGATGACATGTCACGTACTTGAGTATTTTTTTTTTCATCCGTTGACAAGTTGTTCTCATTAAATCAAACATGCGCTTCCAGGTAACATCTGCAACCTTAAAAATTTTTTTTTTAAAAACGGTATACACTTGTTTTGAATACAAATTAAAAACCTAAACAAAATTCCATCTCCGAATCTCACTTTTAAGCTTCCGTGTCAGGACCTCAACCATCGGAGTGAAAGTTCATTTCATGTCAATATTGAAAAGAGTAGACTATTCAAACACTGGAAACACGAATACGACGTTATATCAAACAATACGGTTGACGGTTCAGATGGTGGATTCGAAAAACTAAACAAAATTCCATCTTCAATTTTTCAGCTTCCGCACCTAAGACCTTAAACGTGCGAGCGAAAGTTTATTTCACGTCAATATGAACTATTAGAATAGCCAAACACCAGTTCGACTTGAAACATCCGCATGAAGCTTCGTTTCATAGAAATATTGAAATTGACGCATAGAAATTTAATGAGATCAATATTGCATTAAATAAACTCACAGTTCAAGTTCGAATGTCCAATCATTAAACACAAGAATCAATACATCGGGCACCTATCGGAAGAAAAAACACGTTAGAACGATTTAGCGTATAAAAGAGAACATTAACAAGTTTCTGTTGATGCATAAAAGATGATCTGGAATGATAATAAATAAAACTAAGTGGTTGGTCTATTGGATTTCACTCTTATTGTTGTGTAAGACATGGGGTCATTGTAGAAAAAAACAAACCAAACAACAAACCTCGGGGCTTGTAAAGAAGGAATCGTGAGTTTAATTATTATCAACCGAGGGTTCCAACAAATTGGCTGGCTCGCCAAATGAAAGGTTCCGGGTGATGGCCGGAGGAGCACCAAGGTCAACGTTGACGACGACGATCCAACCCCGAAAATTTGTTGGCGAACACACTACCCTGGAGCAAAAAAGCAAACAGTTTGAACTTGATGGAAGGAAAAAAAATCGGAAGATGAAAAGTACAAGAAAAAACGAGCAAGTGAGGAAATGAAGCGAAAGACCAACAACATTGGATGCCATTTGGTTCGGTGAAGAGAAGGAAATAGGTTTGGCGACAAAATGTTTTAACAATGACCGAGTTTTACCTATCGATCGATATAAATCGGACACAAAACAAGTGACCCGAACCACTGAGGAAGAGGAATTTTTGTTGACAAACATTTAAGACGATGTAAGATATAAGTTTTGAAACAAGACGGAAAATGGATTACTACGATCCTAGTGACTGCGAATTGTCTTCAACACCGCCATCGGAACGAACGGTAAGTCATTCGGCTTTTTAGACCAAGTTATATTAATAGTAGTAACTTTGGTTGTCAATAATAATATTGATGACGTAGTAGTATGATTTAAATAGATTAACAATAGTACCAGTAGTACACTAAATTAATGGTATGCCATAAACTTGGGCAATTTGCAACGGTTCCTGTGTTTTGATTGAAACAGTGTGTTAGAAGCTAATGATTTTAAAGTTATCAACATCAAAAGTTAATCGGGTGTCGAAAAATCTTGTGACACCCTATATACTTTTCTTACGCATTCATAAACACATAAATAATTTCAGTTTATAATGATATTTGGCATGGTTTCGTGTACTTGTTTTGTACATGAAATTCGTGTGTCACCCTGTATAGTATGGGTTCGCATTGTATAAGTTCATGATGAACACAGAACCAATATTTTGTCTGTCATTTGGTGAATAGATGGATATTGTTACTCATCCGATTGGTACTCACCATAGGCTCGATACTCTTTCAATAAGTGAAATTATAAAAGTATATTAAAATTATATGAGAATATACAGGGTGTTCCCTGGTCCAATTCTAACCACAGATTCATCAAAACAAAACAAACATGCCCATATAAACATAGGTACGAAAATACTTCCCTTCTCAGCTAGCACAGGGTCGCATAAGCCTAGGCCCTAGGGTATCTTAATTGCTGTAGGTATGCAAATGAGTATATACTTCCAGACCCATGTTTACTGGGACTTTTTTAATAGTTAGCGTCTGTGGTTAAAATTTGACTAAACCTTTAGGAACACCCTGTATAAAAAATATACAGATATAAGTGAAAAAAAAAATTATAAATATACTCGAACCTTGTAAATGAGAATTAAGTACATTAGTCACAATTTGGGTGAAAATTCAGGAAAAGATTCGGGGTCATCTTAACTTGAAAAACAAGTTAATTTAAAACAACACACGTGTAAAAAATTGTATCACTAACATTGTCTAAACTAAACACTGGCGACAAAATAAACAATATGTCGATAAATAGACACAAGTACAGGTTCGGATATAAGCGAATCCAATAACATTATTGATCTGAAAATTTCATTAATCAGTGATTCAAATACACGTGACAAGTTGTTTATAAAGACGTGTTTACACGATGATAGTTTTTCCGACATGACAGTGACTATTGCCACAGTTATCTTCGTATAAATATCTAAACTTTAATATTTAATTACAATTGAAACATATTCCAAAAATAGTTTGGACATCACTGTATGTAAAGCCTCATTAACACGAAGATAGTTGTCGCTATCACCAAAACCATCATCGTGTCAACGCGCCTTAAGGCAATACGAAATCCTATGTGGATTAGAAATATAGTTTGATTTAAAATTTAGTTATCAGGAAACAATAAATCACCTACTCAGAATGAACTCCATTCGAATTTGAGATGTCAACCTGTAACAACATTATCGTAATTGAAAAGTTGCATAATGTTATATTATGTTAATCATGACATACTATAATATACTAAAATATACTATATATATATATGAGGAAAACTTAAAAACCCTGTAATCCTGTATAATTGATACTTTCCATATTGCATTGATTGCAAGCATACATTGTCTCTTAAAATACAAACAAAATATAAAATCATGTCTAGTATAAAAAATAGATATTTCTTTATAAAAATTACACAATACATTGTTATTAGTTTTTTTGATCACGTGAATATTAACTCATTAAAAAAATATTCCCAAAACTTAAATGTTACAAATCCTTTTCGACTCTATAATCAACCGCAACGACTAACCTGTAATCAACAATGATTTATCTTACATTTCAATCTAAAACTAGATAATAAATAGACACGTAACACGTCCTACAAAGAAAATAGCAAAAAGTCAAAAATTAAACTTCATTGTCACCGGTAATTAGCACACGGCTGATTTTTTATATTACAAAACATAAAACCTAAAGTCATTAAACCATGAATTTTACTATTGAATATAATACTTCAATGAAATGGGTAAAAAAAAAATAATTAATGAACCGAATAGATTAACAATCACAAAAATGCTGACAAATTTTGCAATGTCAACGTTCGCGTTATACCCGCGATTCTTGTATTAACCATCTCTTTGTATACGATACTAGACTGTTTTTTTTTATTTTCATATATAAATATATATATTTTATATATATATATGAATATAAAATTTTTTAGCTGATTCATGACATCTTTATTCTCACACGAACACGACACATTGGTTTGCTTACTTTCAATGGCAACAAACCATCGTGCCAACGAATACGATTCTCAAGACCATTTTTTTTTCAACTTGGTGGTACAATTGGTACGATGATTCGATACCTTTTAATAATACAAGTGGCTTTCTATTCAATGAAACTAGAGTATGGTTCCAATTCAAAAAGTTACAAATTCTTTTTTTATACCCATACTCAGGACTAAATAGCAATATCCCGCTGATGGCACTTCGAAAAGTTCAAAAACCTTTACTTGTCTAAAGTTTGAAAGTAGATTTAATCAAAGACATCGACGATGAGATAAATAAATGACAAGGACACCCACAATTAATATATTTTTGCTAGTTACATTGGTTTTAATAAAAATCGAATGCTTGCTATGTCCTGCTGATGATACTGCAAACATTCGAAATTTTTAGAAAAACACTTTAGATATCTAAAATTTATGAATTAACCCAAAATGTCAATGATAAGATACATTATATTTTCATAGTTCGATTTGTTAGTTATTTATTTACTTTTATTTTTTATTTTATTCAACTTCGTCCCATGGGGACACAAAAAATTACATTAATAATATAGTTAACTAATAAAAGCTGAAGTGAAAAACACTAAAGCCTACAGAACAAAAATAAAAGGAGAAAATACTTAACAATTTAAAACATGATTAAAAAAGTTTTTGCTTTTGATTAAAAAAGTTTCGATTTATACAAATTTTCATTAATACGCATTTCAATCTATGCGATATTTGATTTTTGCGAGTTTTGAGTAATTCCATTTTTAATTTTTGAAATACTTATTTATTTACATACTAGTATGCGATTTATTTTTTTTTTACATTGAACTTATGCACTTTTTATTTATACGAATAACTTATGTGGTTCTCGTTTCATGCGTTTTCTGGTATATTGGACTTTACAGTATATTATCATAATCGAACTGATGGCAGTGTACGTTAAATTCTCAGCTCACTTACAAAATCACTCACAAACTGACTCACTCACTCACAAGTGAAGGTAATATGAAAAGTGTCACTTGTTTGATTTACGCGATAACCTCAGAAATAGCAAATCGCACCTGTACTGAAAACGTTCCACACTGTATGATAAAACAAGTTGCGTGTTCAACGGGTTGCAACGACAGGGTTTCGTGCTTCGACTTTGTGCTCGAAAGAACTCGTAGTAAAAGAGAAAAGAACGTCTAAAGAGGAAATTATTGTTGTTGACATATGATCTTTTTCGAACGAGGATAAAGACCACGAAAAATTGTCTTTTTTTTTATTATTATTTGTAATTATGTTTTTATATTTTTTTCTTCAAATTTTATTATTTTTCTTTCTTTCTTTTGTTTAATTAAAAACGATTTCTAACTTTTGCATAATCATCTAATGAAATATTGCAAAAGGAATGCTAGTTGTGTTTGGCTTTTGTTTCGTTTTGTTCGGTCACAACTGACCTTCCATCAACAGCAGGGTGGCGTTAACGAACTTTTGTTGATACACCATCCGTCTTCATTAACTGTCATTGCGAATTTATTGGACTCCAACACTTATTAAATAGACAAGTCACAGGTCAATAATTTTTTAACCAATTAATACGTTCATTAGCACCTAACAATGATGATATTTTTTTTTATTTGTACCTGCATGATCTTTATAAGATAACCCCTATAGACAATAGTTAGAGAATTTGACAAAAATAGTTATAATGTAATGTGACAAATCTGTTAACTTGGACGAATTGATATTTTTCATTTAATCGTGACTGCATGATTTTTACGAATGGATTTTATAACAAAACGAATCCAGATTGTATTCGTTTCTTTTGATATACAGGTTGGATCTCACTAATCTTGGACATATATTTTTGCTTATGCCTATGTTACTTGCATTGATGTCAATAATGCAGTAACAGTACAGTACATTACAGTATTCATATGCATTATTTTGTCTTTTTTTATCCATTTGCTCGCAAACTCCATTAATCTAGTTACTTGTCTGGTCCCAACCTGCCGGATTAATTGGTCCAACTTGTAGTTCATTTTATAACCTTTCGTTGTCAAATTTTTGACTATGTGTAATGGCAAGATTTTTTATACGCTTTAAATTAGCTTCACTTGAGTGACTTTGTAAATATGTGAGTTTGTGAGTGAGCTAGGAATTGAACGTATACTGGCATCTACAGACGTTTATGATAATATACTTTATGGTCCAATGTAACAAAATTAGCATGAATCGAATCTAAAATTACAAAACTCGAATATAGAATTTTTCAAAACTCGAATAAGTCGAAGTTCGCAGAAATCGATAATGGAATTACTCAAACTCGTATGAATTGAATAACACAAAGTTCGCATAAATCTACATTCGCACGAAACGAAACTATGTAGGCCTATAAAGCGTATTCTAAAAAAAAAAGCATTTGTAAAGAAGTTCTTTCATTTTTTGTAATTACAATACTTCCTTTTTCATTGAACGATAACCAGTTTGTTTTAGTCGAAACTCATAGCTTTATAGAAAAATCGAAACTCGTTCTATTAAAAGAAAAAGTGTATGTACGAATGAAGCGGTGTGTATTTTTGTTGTTTTTCCACACACACAATAGCGTTCGGCTTCGCTTAAACGATTTCACAAGGTCTTCGATACGTGCTAAAAATCTACCAAGACAATATGCATCAATGCATAAGCGAATGTTAATGACAGGATACTGGTAATTTACAGGTGGGCTCCCAACCCAACACTGTTGTATGCCGACAATCCACGGAGGTTTGGCGCCTCCGACGTCTTCCATACTGTCTTCTACGACAACGTAAAACCCAAATAAGCCTACTTGGAACACTACTGTTTGTTCACCCACCATTGACGATCTCTCGGGACAAAGACGAAGTCAAGGTAAGAATTGAATTTTTGTAATTTTATTTTGATGTGTTTTTGTGAGATCTTCTTGTTTATTGGTGGTTCTGTTCATTTAATTATGTTTGTTTTTAACACTTGTTACCGAAGTCAACAAAACTTTATTCCAAAACTTCTTTTTTTTGAGTGTGCAATTTGGCTCTAGAAAGTGCATTATGATCTTCAAGGTGACTTGTGACGTAACTCGTTCATCTCCGTTATCTCAGTCTCATGAACGAATTTTTTTGTTGTTGTTATATCTTTTTGGGTCCCAAAGGAAAAGGGAAGGGGAATGGCCTAAGAAAAAGAAAGAAAAAATAAGTAACTTGGAACCGTGTGGTTCCCTTGTGAGGGCAGTTGGTGCTCATGGTGGAACTAAGCGCGCTCTTCCTTTTTGGTATCTTTGGTGTGGGACAAGATGGGAAAAGTCATTTCCGTCCGCCATGAGAAATAGTCGAGCACTTCACGTTTTAATTTCGCTCTGGGTTTCTTCTTCGTCTTGAAAAATGGTTTGGCCTTGACTGACAAATGAGAATACATCACGCGTTTTTTTTTGTTTTTTTTTTGGTTTTATTTCTAATGAACGTCAAACTCAGTGATTAGTCTTTGTTCCGGTTTTTGCATCAAATTATTCTTATCGAGTGGAAATTCTAAACTGGCCTTCTAACATTAACTTCAATGTTGCGTGTGAAGTTTTATTTATTTACAATCTGTACCTTATATAAAAGTGTTTTTCTCTTGATGTTGGCAACGTCAGGCTTATTGTCATCTCGAAATGACTTTGTGGTTACTTTTTGTTTTTTTTGTGTTTATTATAGTTGTTGATTTTACATTGAAGTAAAATTATTTTCCGAAATCATAACTTTGGGTAAATCCAGCTATAAACTTTAGGCAGCAACAATCGACATTTTCATTCTGCGAATTGCTAAGCATGTTGGAACATCATCCGTTTGTGTGATTATTTTTATGCTTGAATATCAAAAAGTTTGTTTGGATTCGAAATCGTTGATGCTCACAGTGCACTCAGTCACAGGTTTTTCTGTGGAAAAGTGGTCTTGTGATACAGTTTCATGTACTACGGGTGACTTCATTTTGTGGAAAATGTGTTTACATAGTATGTACTGAGTGAATGGTAGTTTCCGACGAATGTGTAAAGTGCGTTAAATCAGCTTATTTATTATGTTTACACCTAAATCCTACAAATGAATGGTAAGTTTTTAATACATCTAAACTACACTGCTCACAAAAATTAGAGGATATTTGACAAATATTCTTTAATTTTTGTGAGCAGTGTACATGTGCAACTATGCGAACAATTTGAAGAAAGATATAGGGTTTTTATACTATATAGCAAAAATAGTGAAAGAAATACCGATATATACTTGTACACATATGCAGTACATATATGATATATACACATATGCATGTATAATTTGTGAGATACAAATACACATTATATACTGTATAAGATCACATTATTACAAAGAACTAGTGTGCGCGGAAGGCTGAGGCTTTGTGTATACCTCGCATATAAAACGAAATCTTATTTTTGACATATTCATGAAGTGACGCAGGTTTGTTTGCATCACTGCACAAAATCGAAACTAGTATAACGCTTCTACGAAGATTTACTCTCATCGCATATTAGCGTATGAATCTTCTATAAAGAGCTCACACATATCGAGGATCACCTGCAAATTATATAGTAAGCAACGTTGGTCGTGTAACGCTTGTGTAAGTTTTGTTGACTAGTATGTAACGAGATATTTTATATTCTAAATCGAGCTCAAAACGGATATACAACGTTAGTAGTTATGCAAACTTTTAATTACTTTACCATTGAAACCAATTATACCGACGTGAGTCATTGTTGTTACGTAACAGAGTGTGCGTTACAAGCGTCTTTTTTATCCTGTCCGATTAAGAAACCAAACCAAATTAATCATCTGTAAAACAAAAGAACGACAACAAAAAAGATCAGAAAAGAAAACAAAACTGGTTGAACCTGTCCGCGCACGATCTTTTCTGGACCTTACTGTTCGAGTTCTCACCTTTTCTAAAGTTAGTGCTTTTTTTTCATCATCTTCTTTCTTTGTCATTGTGACTTTGTTTTCACCTAAGTAATTAAGGCTGGAACCTAACGTGGGTAGTCTGGAAATTGAAACGAGATAAAAGATTTCCGGCTTAACTCGTCCGATTAGCTCGAGGCGAAATGTTGTTCGTCCTTGTCATAATAGGAATCAAAGTATCCGAAATGATACAGAACTGGACTCTTTGTTTTATTATTATTATTATTGTCATTATTTCCATTTTTTTCTTCAAATCTGTATATTACTCTAGTTGGTTTCAATCTGTTTGGCGACTACGTCTTGATTCGAGAGAGATTTTGAGAAAATATTCTTGTGTTTCAATGGATGTGGTGGTATGGTACGATTTTGAGATAGTTTGGGTTTGCATTATTTCATTGTTGAATGATGATGCCGCCATCACGTGATGTCTGTAATAGTCGTACGTGAGAGACGTAAAAGAAGAAAGGATTTCTTTAGTGTGGCGCTGTGGTCATTATCGGACATCCCTGTAAACGTCTCGACAAGCGTCCATCCGGTTATTTATTTGCGACGTATGACGTCAAGGATGGTCTTTTTTTTTGTGTGACCAATCCCAGATTGACTGGCCAGATTGTTTTTTTTTATTTCATTATTAGTGTTTGGGGTTGCGAAATAATCATGTTCTTTGGAACACCTGTTGTCGGATGAAGTTGGACGATAGTTTATTATTTTTTTCCCTTCAACTTTTGAGGCCTTCTACGCTTATGTAAAAGAGCGAACTTCGTTGGACGTTGAAGATTTTTGTTGTGGTGTCTTCGGTTTATGCGTGGGTTTCGTTTCACGGAAACCCCTATATTTTTTCTTGGTTTATTTATCTAATCAGAGAAATACTGTACTGACAGGTTCCTATTTAGTGTCTTTCAAAATTGGAATATGTCACCCACCCAACTACGCAATTAGTTAGCCTCCCTTGTTACCATCATTATTTTGTCTACTTTTGACTTTTGATCGCTTTTTATTTACTCGTATAAACTGTTTGTAGTTGTTTTCTCGCTTATATTTCGGTTTTTGTATTTTTATTTTTTGTACTTCTAAATATCCCGTTTTTTTTGTTTTCATTACGCAATTGTTTTAACTCATGTTTTTTCGCAATATTCGTTACAGTTAGAATATCGATTTCGGTATAGGCCAAGTTTCGGCATTGTCACACAGGGTGCGGTAGCGCTATCATAGCTGGTGAGGAGGATGAGAAGAAAAAGGAGCGAGCTGCAATTTAATTAGATAATTTTTTGTTCCATACTGCGCTGTATCAGAAAAATAAAACCCAATAAAAAACTACAAATACATTACAAAATATACATATACATACAAAAATATCTATAAATGGAATAACTATAGCGGTTAATTTGTGCGTGATGGTCAGCATTAGGGCTTCTCAAACGGGATCCCGGGATCCCGTTATCCCGGGATCCCGGGGGTCAAATGGCTTCCCGTAATCCCGGGATTCCAATCAAATTTCCCGGGAATCCCGCTATTTTTTATTACCATTTATTTAAATAATTTTAATCATTATTTAGTTTCTCACACGAAATAAAAATAATAATGAAAGAGTTTGTCTAAATTAGAAT
>JAQIWH010000374.1:0-53454 GCA_034695005.1 Cryptops parisi | reverse complement strand
TGACATCCGGGAACTAAGCAAATGTTTTAACATACCCCTCCCTCTCGCGTTTAAAATTATCACTTGTCTGTGCTATTTCCGAAACTAAAACTTTTAACCAATGACGCCGACAACGCCAGTTGATAGCGCCCAGAGACGGCTGATATATGAAATACTTGTGCGAGGTGCAGCACTTTGAAATTTGGGTTTCCAAAAGTGTTATTTTTTTCCGCCAACATTTTACCGCCCGCAATTTACCGCAACAAATTACGTTCGATTTGAAAGTGCTATAACTTTGTTAGTTTGCGAACATCGAGCTACAAATTGCACAGGCGTGTTCAGCGTGCTTCAGAGAGCAGTTTGAATGGTTTCTGGAGACTTGTGACTTTTTGTCAAAAAAACCACATAGGTTTCTGTTTTTTTTTCAAATTTTGATAAAAAATGAATTTTTTTGAAACTTTACAATCAAGTAGCAGCACAAAACAGTCGGGCGTCTAATCGAAAAGTATAAAAAAGAATAAAAACGTAATAAACGTAAGATTTGTCTTTTTTCCATAATCTAACCTGCAAAATAAACCCATAACCAAGTACAATCAAGTAGCAACACAAAACTGTCGGGCGGCTAACCGAAAAAATACGAAAAAGAATAAAAACATATTAAAAGTATGCTTTGTCTTTTTTCCTTAACCTAACCTACAAATAAACCCATTACCAAAATACAATCAAGTAGCAACATAAAACAGTCGGGCGTCTAATCGAAAAGTACGAAAAAGAAAACGTATTGAACGTATAATTTGCCTTTTTTCCCTAGCCTAATTAGCAAAATAAACCAATAATCAAGTAGCAACACAAAACAAGTCGGCTGTATAATCGAAAAGTATTGATTTCATTTTTAATTCCAGAATTAAAACGTTTTTTTTTTTTTAAAAAGTTTGAAAATGTTAAACAATTTTGAAAATTTCGTTTTTTCTTCCACGTTTTTTCTAGTTGCCTGCATCACGAATAACATTTCTATGCATATCCCCAAAATTACGCAAGTTACAGCACTTTGAAATTCGGATATCATAATAAAATTTTTGTTCGATTTGAAAGTGATATAACGTAACTCATAACTACATTATGAGAATCATGTATATAACAGTCTGCAGGTCGAAATTGTTATTTCCATCGTTCTCCCACAAATCACATCGTAGAAAGAAAACGAAAGCACCAAAATAAAGAGGTTGTCATCAAGTTTTAATTGTACGTCTTACTCTTTTGATTTTTCGAATTCTGCATTTTTTATTGCTGTTTTAAAACAATTTTACGTCTACGACGTCACACGTGAATGGTCTACTCGCCTGCTATTGACTGCAGGCGAGTCGAATGGTCGTCATCATCTCTCACTTTGATTCGAAAATGGGCTCTAAATAGTCTTTTAAAGTTATCTAAAATTCCGAAACCGAGTGGAAAGGATGCATTGAAATACTATTGTGCTTCATTGTGTGGTTTTAATATAACTTTGCTTTAAAAATATCACAATCGGACTCGGCCACTCTACAGTCGAGTGCCGAGTCCGCGTAGTTGCCCAAATACTCGGCGAGTCCGAGTCGGGTCAAGTCCAGAAACCCTACCAAACGTGGACCAATCAAATCATGGTGAACATTTATCGCTCGATAAGCTGGTCTTCACCAGCTTCAATATGTCAAAAAAATCAAAGATAATCTATCTTATTGTAATAGTAAAAACACTTGACTACACTTACAATAAAAGTACTGAAGTTTTTTTAATGAAGAATTACAGCTCACACCGTCTCTTGAAACCGAAAGCAGTCAGTCACTACTTTCCAAACATCTCTCTGCACAGTTAGAACAAAATTCTGATGGAACGGTGAGGAGGCATTATCATGTTTGATGATTCCAGATGCCATAACAAGAATGGTTGGTCGTCCATCAACAGGCTCTGTAAACAAATTAAAAAATATTTTTAAATCACAAATTCTTCGTGAAATGTTTCTGGTTCAATCAATAGCACAATAGTTGTACCAACTCTGAAAAAAATTTTAATTGTCAACTTGGTCAGCAATGTACAAGATGTCCAAATTCATTAGTTATAGAAATTTATTTAATTATTTGGAATGACATTGTTAGGTTTGAGAGAACACAAATTTGATGGCCATAAAACAAAGTATTTTATTAATCTACCATTTTACACTGACGTTTAATATTGTACTTCAGCAAGTAACTTGTAAAATATCAGATTTGTACATATCAGTACACATCGTTAACTAATCGTGAGAGGCTGCAGCAGGGTACGTCGACGTATCAAATTCAACTTTTGTTTTATGAAACTTTTTAAAATATCGATTTCCCTCCCCCTCCCAATATATCGATTATTTTTATTCGCGAATGGTTGAATCTGCGGATAAGGAGACTGTATTTGAACATTGAAGTAGTGCTTTCTCGTAATAAAATAAAAAATGGTTAAATGGCTATAAAAAAATTAACATGCAAAATAGCTTAGATCTATAAGGTTTAAAGGCATCTGGATTACTGGATGTTTTAGAAACAAAGTTGGAACAACCGTCACCAATATTTTTTGTGATGTATACTGGTGGCTGGAAATTAACTATTGAAAAGTGCTAACCACTTGACTATTTAATGGTCGATTGTAGTGAAATAAGTTTTACTGTAAACTGTATGATAGAAACTTTATCCAGTGTTAAAAGTCCACATACACACCACCGTTGTCCACCAGTTTAAAACTAACCAAAATGATTACCTAACCATGCTAGAAAATGTTTGTTCAATTGTGTCCGCTTGCGACAACATCACTTTATATTTTGAACGTCACCATTTCTATAATTAGTATGATTGCAAATTCAACTTCAGCATACATATTGCTTATAGACTTCTCCAATTTATCTTCACCCCCTTTACATAAAATATTTTTCACAAAGGCCCCTTCATGGTAAACTGTTGTAAATTTTTAAATGATTGTTAAAATTGTTAAATAGGCAAATGCCTATTTTTCCTGTATTATAAAACACACCTCTGCTATAGTCAAGAATAGAACTCGAGTCACTATAATCAACTAATAATGAGTAATGTTATTTAGGACTTTTCAATAAGGAGTTATATTAGGGTTGAACTGAAAACAATCAGCATAGTTCAATTATGAACAAGTATTCATCTGAATCGAAATATTCATGTGATGACAACTCACACAACTTTTTCTTTTTTTGGATTTAATGTTTGTTCCTACTGCTTGTAAAAAGGTTCTCACTGCTTGTTGAAGTTTGTGACTTACTCGAACCAAGTTTAGACAATATATCCAATACTTTTAAGCATGTGACAAAATCCATTAACAGATCTGAGATTTTGGAGATTTCTGAGATCAAACATTTTAAGTATTTTAACTGTATCCATTTAGCACTTTCCCTACCCTTAACCACATAATGAAACATAACAAAATTAACCTTACTGACTGGGTTGGTATGCTAATCAGTTGACAAGGTGAGTTGTGATTACTTATTTTTTTATCATTGTCCATGATGATTTTGTAAAAAAAAAAAGGTTTACCTAATATCGGCTGTGAATCCAAGCATTGAACTGTAGTTTCGCTAACTGGTAAATTCATATAAAAGTTTGCAATTGCTTCACTGCCAGCCACACCATTTCCATTCCAAACAAGACATGCATCATCCATGTAGAGCTTCTGTAGACGCTATATAAAAAGTACAAAGACAGGTTGATGACAGAAAAAACCCTCGCTTTATCAAAAATTCCTGTAAAGCACAATGAGATCAGAGACTCAAAGTCAAAGCTCTCACAAAAATAAATAAACAAATAAATAAATAAAACATAAATAGATACCCTATATAAATGTCAGAAGTTTACTTTAATGCCAATTGAGCCCTATCAAATTAAGACTTTACACTCAAAGTTTATGCTACTGTACTAATCAGGCAGAGAACGTTTATAATAGTCAAACTGTGTTTGAACGTTTTCATGATAGTCGGGGCTGAAAGTGTGATCCCAAAATTGGGTGTCATTCAATATACAATCCACTGACAATGAAATATTAACAACGTGACCCATACACACAAAAGCAATGCTGTATGACTCAGTTTATGATGAAAAAATAATTAAAACGATTAAAATTATGAATTATCCACCACCATCATTTGCCCGCGTTCTATTCTTCCAGAATCACCAGCATTATTTCAGCTACATATCCTTGTTTATATATAGTAATAAGTTCCTATAAAATCTACATAGCAATACCATAAAATAATTATACGTACGTGTCTGCTTTTATCCAAGGAATCGTAATAGACTTTGACAAAATCTTCAGCAGCAGTGCATGCTTGTTGAATTTTATTTTGTCGATCCTTTAATCATTGAAATATAAACACATTTTAAACAAATAATTATATAGTCACTATGTTTAAGTAATGTTTTCATAGTTATTAGTTCAACATAAAGACAGCATTTTAAAGAAAATAATGAAATTATACATACCACATCCACTGCCATGTTTGTTGATGTTGAGTTTCGTATGGTTGCGTCATGCGTGGTTTTACAGTAATGTTGTCCTGCACCTACACGCTTATTACTGCAACGCCATCTTGTGTCGATTAAGCGTCTCAATAAGCTTATAGCACTAGTAATAGACATGTTCTTTCAATTTCACTTTCGAAATACTGAAAAAAATTTTAAATCTTATTTTTGAAATACTAAAAAATAGTTAACACAGATTTGGACAATATAATGTAAAAATAAATTTATTTAAAAAAAAACTTAATGCATTAATGAATGTAATAGAAAGACCCAACTGAATAAAAGTGTATTAAAAAAAACAAAGTATTATGACTCGTAGTTCATAAATGATAAAATTATCCAAGCAAAAATAAAACCTAGACAAATTACTAACTACTAAACTACTGGGTATCTGTAAATTATCTTTCCAGTGCTACATTACTGTATATGCTGTAAACACATTTTTCGGACACCAACTGGTGAATTTAAACATGATGAATCATGTATTAAAATGATGGAAATATGCATTTAGAATTAAAAACATTAAATTTTTTTTCATAAAAGTACATAATTAAAAAAAAAATTACAAATTGCTTGCAAAATAAATAAAAATATTATCCTATAATTATGAAACATTTATTTTATTAATTAAAATTATATCGGTGAAATATTTTCATAACATTTGAAATCATGTACATACTAATACCGTATTACATAAAGTTTTGAAAATATTTAATTAAACGGTAAATAAATAAATATCCAATCTAAATCGATGGTTGAGAGAGAATAACGGTTCCTCCTCAAAAGGTTTCATTTTATAATAATAAAAATTACCACCAAATCGGTTGACATGAAACTAGTTAATTGCATTTAGAAAATTGCATTATATATGGTGCAGGTAGGTATTGCAATACTAATTACTAGCTAATTATTGAATAAACAACATAAAACCGTAATACTACTTGTAGATCAGAAACTCCCCCGTTGCATACACAGACGATATAGAAGTATTGTACTATATATCGCATGTATCACAAACGATACATTATACTGTAGTACAATGAACCATTGGCTAGCAAAAACTCGTTTTCTGTGAAAACATTATTTGGAGTCAAGATATTTAATCTAAACTATTATTAAAAATACCCAATAATAACGTATTTCGTTTTAAAAAAATTAAGATTTATATAACGTATTAAAATCTCTTCAGTTTGAAGACATCCTCTCAACTTAAACCATGGATTCATACAGACACTACACTATATCAATAATCCATTTATTTATTTATTTGAAGATAAAAAACCGTCAAAAAAGCGAATAAGCTTACATACAGCAAATATATACAAACCAAATCACAAAACTATTTTATTGCAATTTGGTTCTATCAACTAATCCAACAACGCGAACGATTACTTTTCACCAACAGCTGCTAATATTATGGATTGACAAAGTCGCAACAACTGTTTGGGCTGTCTGTACATGTGAGAGAGACACTGTTCGCACATACTGTATATGCGTTACATATCTGTTGCAGCATTTTTTTCTCCAAAGAAAGCGAGCTTTGCTTCCTGCGGAGTGGTTTAATTGGCCGTAGAACGAGGTGAACTAATTGTCGCGTTCGTCGACATCAGCGGGGGTGGCATCTGCCGACGACAACGCGCTTACGCCCACGCACCGGCTCCTTTGTCAGCGCCAATCAAACGTAGCCTCCTGCAAATAAGCGGTGTCAGCCAAACTCGCCAGCTCCTAACGAGCCCAGAATTGGACAATGTCTGACGTCACCTGACCCATCGTTTACCCTCGAATTTAAGCCGAGCGATCGATAAAATTGATCAAGCTAAACCAAGTTTAATACTTGACATTTGTTTTTTCGAAAATACGACCCAATTGAGTTATCCAAACGCTCAACAAGTAGAAATTGTAACCCAGCATTACTGGATTGAAATTACAGTAATCTAAATTAATACAAGAAAGCTGAATATAATAAAGCACTCTATAAAATGATAATTAATTTACGAAAAGTAAAATGAAAATGTAATTTATGTATAAAAAGTATGTGAAATGTATCAAATTTTGTCTCGCCTTTAATTGAGTTAGTTTCGACGAACACCTTGTATATTTCAATCTAAATTTCAAGAAACGCAGTGACATTGTACACTTTCTACTAGCAAAATGATGTAATGGGTGTAGTTCATGTTTTATAAACATAAAGAAATAGATCGGTGAAAATGATGATTTTCTCGTTTGCCTGACAAAATTTAATTTCACTTCTTTAGTGAAATCGACCACCAAACATGAAACTTTTTCTGTTCTTAAAAAATTCATTATGACAAGCGGTCTGTATTATGAATAGATTTCAAAGAGAATAAAAAATAATAAGATAAATAAAACTCACTACTATACGTACTTCGATAAAAAACAAAACAAGAGAATAATATAAAAAGAAGCCTCGTCGTCGATCGAAAGAAACGCAGCTTTGTAAAAGCCAAATCACTCGATTCGCCTAATTCAGGTTTGATTAAAAGCGCACGTTGTTCGGGTCAACATTGGCAACGAGGGGTGAGGGGGTTTTAACGCAAAAAAATAGAGACAAGTGAAAGAAAAGGAGGAAAAAGCGTTAATCCTGGGAGCGATGCAGAGTACGAGAAAAGGACCCTTCACCGTCGCCGCCATTATCCCCCTCGTTTCCTGAGGGGTTTGATTTACCCACCATCAGACGGGAAATTGAGTTCCTCGTTTCATCCCCATCATCATCAACCGTTGGCTGTTCCGCATTGACATAGTGATTTCATTCGCTCTTTGATCTAAAAGGCTACGACCCAACAGCTTTACGGTATAGACCCATCCGCAATGGAACAACTAGAAACGTCACGTGAACGTCTACAATACGACACTAATATTTAATGTGATTTATATTAAAAAATTAATCACAACGCAGTCCATCTTAACCTGGTAAAACATTGACACTTGTAAAATTAGTCATTTTACAAAACAAGAATGTGAAAAAATTGTAAAAAAAGTTCTTTTTTTATCCAATTTGAAAACGGGTAAACCTCATTTAACAAAAACTTCTTTTTTTTTTAAAGTGAAATACAAAATCATGTTAATCGAGACGAATAACGTTAATAATGTTGATTTGTAACGTTTGTTAAAGTTATTTATTGTTTTAACTCACATTGTGTTTCGCAATGTTCGTTACAGTTAAACTATGGGCTTCGGTTTAAAGTTTTAAAGTTTTAAATTCAACAGCACCATATGTGCTGTTAGAATATTAAATGTATACCATTTGACACAACAACACAGAGGTAGAACGAATTTCACGTTAATTTAAAAATAACATTCATTAAATTGATTGATTGATTGTTGCCATTATTGTTTAAACTTTTGAATCACTCACTCACTCATAGAAGCTGTGGGGTTTTCCTTTGACTATCCCGGCTTGTTGCACCTCCCCGATAACACTTATGGTCGTCAAAGGTTTCATGCACCCCTTCAGGGTACGATCTACCACCCTTTCAACTTTTAGCTTTGTAGTCCTTATGATTTCTCCGCAAAAAATGAACAACACAACAACTAATAGTAAATTCTCAATTATACTGTATACTTTTTGCACACTCCCTGATTAAAATTTTGGGTCGCTAACGGGCTGATGCATTCTTTTGGGGCGTCATTTAATTGCCAACCAAGTTTCAGCTTCCCACGCCTTGTAATTTTCGCATAATTTTTTAAATCGTGTTTGACTTTTATATATACCGGTAGTTTATTTATTTATTTATTTATTTATTTATTTATTTATTTATTTATTTATTTATTTATTTATTAACATATAAAACAATCCAATGGGATCGAGAATACAGCAAAAAACCAAACAAAACAAAATTATTCAATATAATTGTTATGTTTAAAAAGAAGACGGTTAAAATTTTGTTAGTTATTTTGCATATATAAAGTGGTAAAGTATGCCAAGAAATGAAAGTATTAAAAGGAAAAAAATTGCGAAGTTTGGAGTTAATGATGCTGTGAATATGGAACTTAAAGGATTGTTCAATACGACGATTCGAATTGTAATAGTTAGAAGCTAGTTTATTAAACAATCCCGTAGATCAAATACAAGAATATACATCAATAACAATTAATGTACTTAAACACGTTTTTTATTAAAATTAGAATAAACTATCAAAATGCCAATATCAGTAACACGAGCAAATTATTTAAAATATGTAATGGTAAAGCATTCATTTGTGGAAAAAATTAACTTACATGTTTCATAATATAAAAAAAAAAAGTCAAAACAAAAATTCAATAGATTTGTTTATCAATAACTTTACGTAATACATGTCATTAAACTTTAATTTTTGCCAAGACTTTTTCAACTGATCATTGAACAATTCTACACCAAAGTATTTTAACATACTTTTGATAGTATTGTAGAAAAGCAACCCAAAGATAGGCTTTCCTGTAAAGCAATGGTATTGACAGATGATCGGTTTGCGAAATAAAATTTATCGTTTTATTAATTCCATTAATCGTTTAATTTTCATGAATCATTTATTCATAATCGCACGATGAATACGTTGCGCTCGTGAAAAATATTTCACCCCAATCTCTAAACTTCTACCTTCGTTGTTAAAATCAATGGTTACAAACAAGACGATCAACGTAGAGAAATCTTCATCCGTCACTTTCCATTATAAGACCTAACACGCAATAAAAAAAAAGTCCGGACTCACTTGAATAGAAGTTGGTGGGAGAAAAACCCTACACAGTTGATTCGAGTCCAAAAAGATGAGCGGGATTTCATTTCCTTCCATTCGACGCCTAGTGATGCATGATGGGGGTTACAAGTCCTTTTTCTATTGCCATCAATCGATGATGGTGGCGCAGCCTCGAGCGGGGGGAAAGAAAAAAGAAAGGGGGTTCCAACATAGGGTTGGTGGGGGTAAAAATAAAGGGGGGGGGGCAGCAGAAGCAGCACTACTCGTCGCCTGGCGAAACTCATTAAGGCGACTGCGTCGAAACCTAATGGAGCCTGGCTCATCCTAATCGGTCCATGATTGCGAGCTATTAGGTGCATCGTGCATAGTGGCCGGCCATTGTTCGCGCACGCGCCGCGAATGCAACCGACCCAAAGCGAAATAGAATGTACAGTAGAATGTATAGTAGACACACACACACTCTTCTAACAACGCGAACTTAAGCGATGTTTCATTAGGGCAAATTAAACGAAGTCGATCACTCGTGAGAAAAATACGCCATATTCGTTAGGATCTTCTTTTTCATCATGCCTACGATGAAAATAACCAAAACAATTTGAACTAATTACAGTACTCAAGAATGAAGGCAATTTTTTGAAATTGTGCCATGTCTGATGAATGAATTACGATATTTTTCATTTTAATATGTTGCGCTCCTAAAGGATAAAAATACAAAGGATACAAAGGATAAAAGTATTAGTCCGTACAATACAACAATTTGAAAATTAAAAACGGTGAATATCATAATTTAAAATGCAAGTAAATTCACCTCCTATGGAAAACGCAAAACCTAAAAAAAAAAAAAAATGACTGACGAGTTAGGTCAAAACAGCAACCAAACAGCTGAAAATTCACCAACGTTTCGCTCCCGCTACATACTGTAGGTTTTTACCTTTGCTATTGGAGATGTATTTTCTTGCTTTTTAAATTATGAATCTGAGGGTAGGGAGTTCTACTGTTAATGAATAATGATTATACAGCCACTTATCAAAAGGCTTCGGGCAATATAATGATAACCTCATTTTTTCAGGAGAGCCGTTTTTCTGATGAGAAACTCCATATAGTACCATACTGAGCAACAAGGTAATTTTCCTATATTATGATGCCATTTTCTAAAAAATCCATAAAGTAGCAAGCTAGAAACAGTAGGCCTACTGAGGCACGGTTTGATGTAAAAAATGTCATTTTTAAAAAAATGTGTGGCTTATCATTATATTGCCCGGAGTCCCTTCGAATGCATTCATCATCCCAACGCGTATGCCTTTGGATTTTACTCTACGTTATATGAAATAATGGTTCAAAGCATGATCAGAATTACATAATAAGCGTGGTATCTGTTTTCGCTTGGTGAACCAGTTACATTTAGAATCCTGCCTTCTTTTACAAATTTACAATCACTGGATATGGACGTGTAACGTGTCTATTTGAAAAGGACACGCAGTAAGTTATTGTAAACAATTAATGGCTGAAGATAATACGATGGGGCATTTAGCCTAAATTATCATATCATACGAATCATTATCAGAATGATCAGTAACTGCCAAAAACTAAGTGCCAAAAATAAATACGAAAAAAAATAAGAACGAGCTCGAGACCCTTTAAGTCATTTATAAAGAACAAATCACGGGTTAAATAAAATGTGTTTATTCCGTGATTGTGAACTTGTAAAATAACATTGATTCTTTGTTGTAAATTGTTATACAGTACTTGAACAGCATTGCATTTTTTGACAGCATAAAATTGTTCTTGCATTTTAAATTCAAAAACACCATGTGTTGTTTGAAAATTAAATGTGCCACCTAACATAACAATACTGTACAGAAATAGTGGCATTGTAGGATTGATAGTAATTGTTTAAACTTTTACTCACTGATAGGAGCGACTTCCCCGGCTTGTCGCCCCCCACTCCCAATAACACTGTCCGTTCGCCAAAGGCTTCCCTTCAGGATATGATCTACCACCCTTTCAATTTTCAACTTGCAGGCATTACGGTTTCTACGCAAAAATGAACAACACACAACCACTAACAGTAAATTCTCATGTATATACAGGGGTTGGACAAAATAATGGAAACAGCGGATTGATTTCACGTGTTAAGTTTCGACTGCATTAAAACTACACAAAAACCTCGAATTACTGAAACCCTCTTTGAATATGGTACAGACTAGAGCAGTACATCGTTTTTTCACACCCTTCATGTTGTTTTTGTCAAAATTGAAAAAAAAAATAATAATAACAATATGAAAGACCATTCAAACTCTCAAAGTGGGCAGATTGTCCGAGCTCGAATGGTTGGTTCATCGGAAACGGAACCAACGGACTCAAATGTTCAATGTTTTCAGAGGAACTGTCTCTTAGTTAGGTCATTACTGCAAACGAAAACCGTGGAAAAACAAGCCCGAGCCTACGACGGCTCGAAGTTTGCCTACGATGGCTGCGAAATTGTCACGTCAAAACTTGTTGGAAAATTTTGCATTGCAGACAAACTTCGAACCGTTGTGATAACCCCAGAAGCAGGTCTTCCCGACCCCATATTCATTGAACATTTTCTGCTTGTCTGGTTTCTTAGAAGTTATTCACCAAATTTTTACGCACCATTCAGATACATCCTGTATGCGAAGGTCTTACCCCTACACATATGATATACACACACACACATAAACCTAACTCGATTTAAATTGATATTTTATTCAATAGCAATTATTATAATGAAGACTTACAGTATATGATTTCAAAAATTAAAATTCAAAAAGTTAAGAATGCAAAAGTCTGGTAATAAAACGAAATCTCCCCCTTCCCACGTAGACATAAAAAAACTAACGATACGATAATATTAGATATGACTAAAGAAACATTAAAAAATATGTACATCTATTGTTTCGTGTGTGCACATGAATACTCTATTTCCAAAATCATCGTTCGTTTTAAGCTTCTACGATTCAATATTGACTTTATGTCGAGGTAGATCTAAAGATATTAAAAGTGAACATTCACAGAAACAGTTTTGAAAGAAAAAAAGTTTCTGTTGACATCAGCATAAGAATAACATTTTCTGATGCTAAATTTTGTCCCTGTTTTTCCTTTCCCTCCAAGAATTTACCGCTTTGAAAGAAGAAAATAAACAACAATATCGATCAATTAATGATGTTTGATAATAAAATAGATAGAAAAATCATGCTAAAAACATAAAGAATAAGTCTAAATGCTATTAAAATCAAAACGGGAGGGTGAAAAAGGAGGATGGGGTAGGGGAAACAAACTTTCGTCTTTAATCTGACGAGATGCGTACTCGTAGTAGGAGACTCTTTTGCTTTGCTAGAAAGTCTCTTGATATGAAACCTTGAACAAACAGCGCGTGCGTTTTATTACTCGCTCGAGGGTCTTTCGGCGTCCCTCCTCTGCCCACACCGCCCACGCAAAGCAGCCATCGCTCGAGGCCCGTTATTTCTACTCGATAAGTCGAGCGGTGAATGGACGTAATCGGCGCAAATATTGCCCACAAAAGCCCCTCGTAGGGATGGTATTTAATTTTAGCGCCCGAATGGCAATTCGAACGAGCGAAAAGGGGGGGGGTTAAAAAAGAGAGGAGGGGGTGGAGGACAGCGATGCACGCGCCTCAGGACGTCGCGCAGACAGAATCGTCAAATTGGGAGTACACTACTGGAGCTACTAGTTCGTACTGTACAAGAACTACTAGTTCCTCTGGGATTACGAATGTCGCCCGCGGAGAAGCTTGGCGCACCTGCGAGTACCTTAAGTACCAACAAACTGAGGTACAAAAGAAAAGAGAGAGAGTAGCTTACAACAGATTTTCCCTTACAAGAAAAACCTAGTGATGTTGGCAAAAAAATAAAAAGTTCCTAGCCGGAGAGAAAAAAATGTCATTGTAAAGATCCCTAAAAAATGAATTGAGAATGAAGGGCATTGAGTTGCAGTTAAAGAAGAAATGAATGGTCAATTGGATACGCTAATGCTTCTTTTGTCTAATTTTTTCTATTATCCCTATCCTGATCTTCATCAGATAGACATGGAAAAAAAAATAAAACAACCCAGAATAATGCAAAGATTGTGGTATATGGCCTATCGCTTATAACAAGAAAGAGAATCGAGTTTGTGTGGTACAAACTATGTAATGGATCTATTTAGAAGCAAGAAATACCACTCGGTGAAAAAAAATTGCTTTCTTTCTACTTCAATTGATAATCTGTGTGCCTGTAGGTACTATCATAAAGTACCTAGACCGTGACTAAAGCCAACGGATAAGATGACATGTTGATCACAATGAATGTAGAAGTAGTCAATCAGTGATAAAGTAATTCTATAATGTAAAAAATGTAATTTAAAACTGTTGTTTAATAGATTAGTAGGTTGGATTTGAATATAGTCTACTTGTATTGTGCATATCTGTATTACCACAGTTTAATCATACTTCAATAATCAATAGTACCTAGATATACATGAGAGGCCAGTGATAATTCTGGTGATGTCTTTGATATACACATCGTGTATCTACAGATACAGTGGATATCAAATTGAAAGTATTAAATTAAATTGAAGGTATCATTAAATAATGACATCTTTTGACGAACCTTAAATGCAAAATAAAATGAGAATGACAACTATATTTCTAGCAATTAACCACCCATTTTAAAATAAAGGTATTCTATTTCCATTTATAAAATTATTAAGAAAACTAGCAAAATTATTTTCTAAGAAATCTAAAAATTCACCCATTTACAAAATATGTTTGTAGAATTTGATTAGCAGTTTCAGGTAGTCGAGGTTATATTTACTTATTAATCATTTTCACAAACTTATACAGTTGTTAAACTAGTAAATATAGCATTTAGGATGCAGCATAATACTTGATGTCCAAAGATACTACAAAGTTCGTAGACATTGTCCGTAATCATTCCTGTTGAAACAACCTATTTCTTAAGTTAGCAACATACCAGTCTTGCTTTGTAGACTTTCTTGTCTACTGTACTGTTCTTTAGCTGTCGAGAACCGTATACTGTACAGTATCGGTTAGTTTGAATTGTTAATGTTTATCGTTACTGAAAACCACCATTGGCAAAAAATACAATACGGTGGAGTCGTGCTGGGTACGTTCTTTAGTCGATGCTGTTTGCAAGTTTAAGGTCGTCGGACTGTCTAAGTACGAACCGGCGATAGCAAGGAAGAAAAGAGTCTTTAAAAGTAGCCAAGTGGAAAAAGATACATCAATGAATGGAATTTCACGCGCCGTGTTAACAAACGAGAAAAACCTCATCACCCATAGAAGGTCAGTGTTAACTACCGAGGCGTACTTAGGGGTTGAAAAGAGGTAGGCGTCGACTCGCTCATTATAACGACAAACCATGCTGAGGGAAGTTTTATCACCATCGCTTTCTTTCGAGTTCCTTATGGAGTGGGAGTCTTAAGGTGACCTGGCGCTATAATCCATCCCCTATTAGATCGGGGCTCGGCCTGGGGCTTCCCGCTGCGAAAAGGCAGCCACGTGACCCGACACCTCGGTGAGCTAATTACCCCCTTTGCCCCAGTCGACTCCGCCCTCCTCGTTCGCCCCCGCGTAGACTCAGGTGTAAATGAGCCGTGAAAACCCCCGACAGGCAGGTTGTAGTAGTTGGTAGTAGGAAGCCAATTAGGCACCTGGTGACTGAAGAGGGAGCTCAACGAGGACAAGAAAGAAGGAGATGTAGACGAGACGACGATAAGACATGTCAGGTACGTACATCCCACTAAGACTAGGCACGTAGATCCAATCGCCCGAGAGATTTGAAGAAGACGTAAAGTAACCAATATATTGGTTGAACCAAATACCTCAGTACCGGTAGTATTGTAGCCATATAGCTACTAACATACCTTTCTGACCATTCTACAATTTTCTACGTTAATGTAAATTAAAACAGAGTGATGCCATAAGCCACGAAGGGGTTTACAATTTGAATAATGTTTTTGGTTTATACATTTTGTAATTTTTTTTTCTTCAGATTCTTCAATTGACAACTTGGAAATTACCCATGCAAAAATTCACAACAAAACAACGAGCAAAACTCGTAGAATTTTATTTTCAAAATCAGTGGTCAATTATTCAAGAATTGGGCCTCGAAAATCCATGATTCGTCGCTTAATTAATAATCTTCACTAACAGGGTTCTGTAAGCGACTTGCCACGATCTGGGATACCACGTTCCACCCGCACAACAAATATTGAAGAACGTGGAGGAGAGTATCAAGAACAATCAGGAACGTCGACCAGAAGATGTTTTAGACATCTAGAACTGAGGATGTCTAATGTCACTTAGGCGCATTTAAAGGATTTATACTTGTACACATACAAGATATAATTAAAGCAAGAATTGAAACGGGCAGATTATCGGCAACGTCAAACTTTTTGTAGTTTGCTTTCAAGAGTTGGTGTGCTCTTTGCGTGAGAATAATTGATCGTTGATTTTGAAAATAAAATTCTACGAGTTTTGTTTGTTGTTGTTCTGTAAATTTTTTCATGGGTAATTTCCAAAATGTCACTTGTAGAACCTGAAAAACAAAATGTAAAGAAAAGTATAAACCAAAATATTATTAAAGTTTCAACCCCCTTTGTGATTTATAGCCCACCCTGTAAAAAAAAAAAAGTCCTTATGTAATGACAAATTGAAAATTTAACATTTTCTTCCTAGCTTAGTTACCATACATCTACGTTAAGAATCTACAAGTTTCGATTCAACACACGTTGATACATTATCAACCGTAAAGAAAGATTAGATGAACAAATGTTCATCTAATCTGCAAGGCTCTCTGAGAAATTCTATAGAATTTTAAGCCAAAGAAAAAGAACCAACCTTTTTAAGTAGGCAATACGAGTGAGAACTCCGCTTTGATCGCTGAAGCATAAGTAGGGGTAAAAGAGAAGATGATGGGAAAAGAAACCTACGATACCAATGTGCTGGTGTGCAGTTGGTGTCGGCTCGCGACCATCAACTAGCTCCTGTTACACCAACACTTCTCCAATTACACAAGTTCCGTGGCGGCAACTTATTATCGCTTCACGGTGCCATGTGAAAACAAGGATTTACACTATTCAGTCGGAACGATCCAAAGAAAAGTGAGTTCGCAACATCTTTTATACTATACCACCCTCTATACTATAGTCTATGGGTTCACCGTGCAGTTCACGATGAATTGCCCTCTAATTTTGCTTTTGATGTCTTTTTTATTACGAGCAGTTCTTTTGCTGCTGTAACTTGTCACTTTTTAAACCGTAGTCTGAAATTTTACGTTTAATTACGTTTTAATCAGTTTTTCATATTTTTAGATCTTTTTTTATGTGCCATATTCTGTTTGATTGTTGCCCTTTAGATTATAACCAGAGATTTCAAAGTGTTGTGTAGATTAAATGTTTAATGACACACACTGTGTGCGTAGTTGGTCTGTTTCCAGAAAAATCATTAACTGGTGACATATCAAATAATAATCCGGAATGATTTCAGCGATCACGTAGAAGAGTTGTGGAACTGAAACGAGACGACTTTTAAGTGCCGTACTAAATATAGTAATATATTATTTTTAATCTACATTTCTCGAGTGACTACCATCCTCACTAATTTATTGTGGGTATAATTTCTTATCTCAAATACCATGGGAATAAATAGCCTCACAATATCACGAATTTTAACACGTTGATTATCAACTTTTTCCAATGCATTACAAACTTTTGTGGTTGTATTTCATTTCTACAAATGAGACATGACATGCTATAGATATAATTTAACTCTAAATGTTTTCTGATATGGTTTTCTTTTAACCCCCAATCAACTGAAAACTGTTTTATATAATACCCAAATACAAAGGGGTTTTATTGTATTACACTATTATTATATTACACTATCATTATATTACACATTATATTTACTATTATATTACACCAGCTAGTTGAATAATTAGTAGTACAAATCTAAGCAGTGAACGGTTCGACAAACTCAACGTGTTAAATGTTAGAAATTATTTCAAATCAACAAGCTAAAAAAAAACCACCTTGATACTTCTCCCTACTTTCTCTAAGTCTTTGTATCCCACAGACGTACAACGTTGTCATCACTCGGCAAATCATTTGACACAATGCTGAAAGTAGATATTTTGAGAACGCGTGGATGACGCCTGACACACATACGGTCGTTGTGTGGGCGTCGATAAAAGAAACTGATTGCACCAAAGTCATAAAATAACCCGTAGTTGTTGGTCTGTCTGTCTGCGGTGGTTGCGGAGACAACCGCAGCAGGGCCTCGTCGAGGTGTCGCCCGGATTAAGGCCGATTATCTCCACCTCAGTCGTCGTTGTCGTGAAGGGGATGAAAGGGGGTGCCCCAGCCCCCTCGGCGTCGACCAATGGCAACGCTCGGCGACGGTGTTGGGCCGCCTCGAAACGACAGCCAATGAGCGCCGACTTTCTCACGCGATGCCGTTGTCAACAAATATTTTATTAACAGGTTAACAACCGTCGAGCTAATTGAGATAACAAGATCGCTCGCTCGACGAAGGGGGAAGCGACGACGACGAAACCGAGCAAAAAGCGCTGCTCGCTACGGACGACGCGACACACCACAGCCAACGACACTGACGATAACGACGACGCATGCATCGACGACTAGCTAGTGGTCGCATGATCGTGATGATGGCAGGAGCACGAAACACTGTCACCCCTGTGTCGTTGCCACCCACGCCACCGTCACCAGCCATGCACAGCATCGATCGTATCCTAGGACGAAAAACCACTACTAACGACACCAGTGAGTACCAGCTTCAATCAAACGTTTGTTTAAATAATAACAACTTGTAATTATAGTATAGTAAACTTGTATTATAGTATAGTACACGTCATCATAAATGTTATGAAATTGTAGTGTATTGTTAACGAAACCTTGTGCAATGTGGGCAACAACATCCGCGTCTCATTGACACTTGATTACACCTTTTCAATATTAATGTTTATGACAATAATAAATACGGTACTGTATTACTCGAGTACATAAAACTGTGTGAACACCTCGTACTCAAAGTCTCGACTAGATGACTCAAGATAGAACATTTCCATTGAGTTCAATACATGAAATGCAGTGTTACTCAGATGTACCCATTCCAGTGGTAGTTGTTCAAACAGTGGTTATTATGTTTAGTAATTTCTGATCATAACAATTATAGTTAACAATACACAAAATCATTAGTAAACAGACTAAAAACGTGTCATTCAGTGTCAAAACGTTTGTCGAAAAGTTTCACACTGTACGCTCGCAACAATTTTTATTTTAAAATAGGGAGAGCGCGGAATTTTAAAGTCAAGAATGCCTGTTTCGAATTGGCATTTAACCTTTTTATTTTCAATCTGAACTTCAAATTCTTATTAATAGAACGGTATAGTAACGTATATCACAAATATTCACTGACTATGGTACAGGGTTATTATAGAAGAAGTAAGAGTTCGTATAGATTTATAATCGAAACCATACTTCATGTATAATAATCCTGCATATACACAAATAATCGTGTATATAGGCTACATGTATACACTCTATTACTATAATGATGAGCTGCAACCTGTTTGAATACTAACAAAATGGAGACGCTACACTAATGGAGGTTAAGAGGTCAACAGATGGAACAGCTTTCTCTTCAGAATTCAGAAGCAAAATCCCTCACCCAAAGAGATTAACGTTGAGAACATATGGTCTGCATTGGGGATATTTCAAGTGTTAAGGCTGCTTTTGCCACTTTTCTTTTTAACACCAATACCGCAACTTCTTAATAACCCTACTACATCATTAGAGAAATTAGTATAACTCAATCGAATATAAAACCAAACATGACATCAAGTCATTTTCGCGTATGAACGTTTGACAACACTATATAACAGATGAAGTTAATCGATCGATTATATTAATTATAGATCGGTATTATACGTACTGTATATTTCTAAATATTATTTATTTAATAAGTTATTGAATATTAAGGATAAGTTATTAAGGAACATGTAGGATAGTTGAATTGTTATTGTTCGGTTTTGCTTTGTGACCTATTACATATGGTGTTAAATGTTTATTATATCAACAATGTTTTTACTGAAAAACTTTATACAAATAGGTACGATATTGGTCTTGAATGACCCGGGAAATAAATAATTAAAAATATATATATATATATATATTGGAAATTTTGTTCTGAAGGTATTCACCCGGAAAGAGAAGTGATGATCCATCGCGATCAGAGTCTATCTCCACCCATGCTGGAATGTCTGGAAGAAAGTGATCCTCGAAACATCTCAGTAGACGAGGACAATACAAGATTGACGGAAGGCGATCTTTCGGAAGAAAAACCTCGCAAAGTGCGACGCAGTCGAACCACCTTTACTACCTACCAATTGCATCAACTGGAACGCGCTTTTGAAAAGACTCAATATCCAGATGTGTTCACCAGAGAAGAACTGGCGATGCGTCTGGACCTCAGTGAAGCTCGAGTACAAGTGAGAAACAAAACTTTTCTTACGCTTGTCTATCCTTTCTAATATACCGTGAGACGTTTAAACAAACTACACCCCAGAAAACATAACCTATTGCCAAAAAAATCAATAAATGTCACTTAAAAAAACAGCTTCGAAAGCTTTGCTCAGTTTAATGTTCCAATTGAAACCGTATAACTTTTCTATGAAGCAGTTGCCGTTTCATTCAAAACAAATGAGAATGAGAGGGGGGGGGGGAAACGAGCAATCCTCTTAAGTATCTCACTCTGTACAGTATATTCAACTCTTACACGTAAATTTAGCATATATAAAATATAAATTCCGAAGTTTTGGTCTTTCTAAGTTAGGGTCAATAACTAATTGTAGAAATTATCAGTTTTGTGAACAACTAACGTCCTACTTACTAGTCCTAAATCTTGTGAAGTTTTCTTGTAAGTTCTCTTGGTTTAGTTCTTGTTATTATATGATTAATTTAACTGAATACATGAATAATGAAACTGAGTTAGAAAGATCATTCCAATATTCCAAACTTAACACTTAAAATTCCACCCTAAAAATATTTTTAACTCTTAAGAAACTGATAAAACCACACTATACGTCGAAAGACGAAGTCAATTGCTCTTCATTACATTTGGATCGTCTTAAACCATAGTGAACTAAGTCACAAAACTTGAAATTTAGAAAACGATGATTTTATGTATGGTTTGTCCATAGGGTTGCATGCTATTCCTTTTAGTTCATAGTGCCGTGTAACTCTCTCTAATCGGTCCTATAATTCTTAGAATCTTAGTGTATGACTTTATCATGACTATATCATGCAAAAGTGTAAAAAAGTGTAAAAAGTGAGTTAGTTCACTATGGTTTAAAACGATCCATCTGTGAAATAAATTTCTACTTCTATTGTACTCAATCTTCCAATACCCACCTAATTTTTCAATTTCTGTATACCCGTACTCTTACGATTACTATTCTCAAATCAAATTCTCTTTGCACTAAAATCTCATATTCAAATATCTGTAACTTTAATGGAAAAGTTAGAAATCACCCAGTCCATGTTAAACTTACAGAACTCTCTGTAAGGAACTTTTTCAAAGGTCTAAGAATAGTAAAAAACACCATGTGACCTATAAGCTAATAACAGTAAATGAAAGCACGAAACCAACTCGCAATGTGGTTACTGTATATTTGAATGAAAAAAAAAAGTACATTTCATTGAGGGAATTTGAAAAGAAACCAGTTCCAATCCTTCAAAAGAGAGTCTTCCCTCCGAAAAACATGGCAAGCCATTTCTATATGGCAAAAACCCTGCAGCTTGCATTTAATTCTATTAATAATTCGCGAGGCAAGTTCCTAGTGGTTCCTGCGTGACTGACTTTGTGGTGATAATTTCACATTACCATAAAAACTCTATTCAACCCTGCTAAGGTCTTAAGGAGGGAAAAAAAAGAGAGAACTGCCTCCTTCATTCGATTAGCTGAGAACCGGACGATTAAATATTTTACACGAGACGATTGCAGCGTGAAAAGACTTCTGCTCGTTATTAGTTCTTTTTCTTTATTTTCCTATCATCATTCTGTTAGCTGACTTCTTTCACACGTGGCAGGCAGAGGCCGCTGTTCCGTTCCCTCCCATCGAAAAGGGGTGAAAGCGAGGGAGGGATATTAGAGAAGAGTGAAAAGCGAGAGCAGGTGACGCAGCGAAAAGTAGAAGACGTCCAATTTGCGACAATGAAAACCTAATTGGCCAATTAAAGGCAATAGATTCGTGGCGCGCAGCAATTTTGGTAATTCGTCCATCGCAGCCAATTGTACATGCCGCGCTACTTCCGGCGCATTTCGACCTACTACCCCCTCCTCTTACTATACTACCCACCACCCATGTTCCCCCTCTTCCTCGCGCATTTTGCCTCCCCGCAATGCAATCTTGCCTAATTTTCCAGAGTAAGAGATTCAATTAGCGCTCGACTGGAGACAAAGCTCGATGCTATCCATTTGGTTCTATACATTTTATTACATCCCCCATTTTCCTTCCCTCCGAATGACACTGGATTTCAACGTAACCAACGCGATACAATGCACGTCATCAGCGCAATGTGTTAATAATGTAACCCGATGCTAAACCAGACGATACGGGAGTAGTGAAGAAGTTCACCAATATACACCTACCGTATATGACACTTGTTCCATTCTCGAGCATTTCAACTATTTCACACTTATTCAAGTAATAATAAGTAAAATGAACAACAAGTTAGTCTGAAATGTAAATGAAAAGTAAGTAATAGTTTAGTCCAAAAAAAAATCTGAATCAAAACAAAAACCACAGCCTGAACATGATATCCAACCAAAAACTGCAAGTCCAAATACTAAATTGTAAATACAGACGCAAGTACTATTCGTAGTACAGTAATATACAAGTGCTGTGTCACTTGAGTATACAATCACAGATTGTACACACTTCACAGATCTATTAACAATCAAATTGAACAGTTGATCAACTAGTTCAAGAAGATGGAATCTATATTTCCATATACAACTTGATATTACAATACTTCTCTTCCGAGTTTATTTTGCTATCTGACAGTATAGTGCCTCTACATCAATAACTGAAGCTTTCACCCTTTTTTTATTCAAGAAGTTTATTTTACTTCTGTATAGATAAATCTATTAAACACTTATTTCTAAAAGCTAATTTTGGAAATCTATTTTGGTCCTTGGCCCATCGATTTCTAAAGTTTGTCCGTTACTTTTAACTTAATAAAATTCGAGCGTCTCATGCACTGATTCAATTAAACACCCATTTTGCTATCAATTGATTAATACAAGGCATCAAAGGCGCCAATAAACTCGCATTAAAAAGGGGAAGAAAGGGACGCCATTAAGGATGCACTGCTTTTCCATTTCCTAACAAATTGCCTCTCTTTCGCAACCCTTTTCCCACGTGCCCTATAACTCATTTGACGTTGAATATAATTTTTTTCTTCTTTTCTCGTCTTCCATCAGGTGTGGTTCCAGAACCGTCGAGCCAAATGGCGTAAACGAGAGAAAGCCATGGGTAGAGACAGTCCCCCTTACGTGGATTCGCCACAAGGAGCGGGTCCTTTCGGCCCTTCTCAGGACTCCTTATGGCCGTCAGCTCTCAATTTTAATTTGAACCAAGTGATAGCTCTCGGTGGAATGCCATCCAGTGCGGCATTGCACGGGGCCAGTTTCTCGACACCTTGGGTGAAAGCCAACCCTTTGCCCACATCCCCTCCTCTGCACGGACTGCTATCCACCTACGTTCTCAATGCGGGGGCATTGTCCCATGGGTTTGGATTCGCCCCCCTGGGTCCTTTGTCGGCCTTGCCTTTGGGACCCAGACTGGTGGCGGCGGCAGCAGCGGCGGCTGTGGAACTCACTTCCGGAACCACCACAAACTCACCCACGAAACATGGAGATCCGAAAAGATCGAGTCTCGACATCCTAAGGTTGAAAGCCAAAGAACATGTCGCCAGTAAATCGTCGATGCCAGTGAAAAGCACGCCTTGAACGACACAACGTTTTGTCGTGTCGTTTCCTTTTAAGTCTGTACAGAAAGAGAATTATGAACTGACGATTGTAAATACAACCAAAGTTCTCGTGGTGATGATAATTATGTATTTACGCAGAAATGTTTACGAATAAGATATAGTAAGCAATTGTTATTTATTTTATAGACTCTGAAAAAATACTTTCAGCAACAACAAAAATGTGACAAAACAACCTGTCTCGTTATTCTTCTATTAGGTCTAACGTATTGAACAATCGCCATCAACAGGTTTAGGTTTTGACAAACAAAATATTTTTATATTTTTATGTGACATACCATATTTCATTACATATATTACTTAACCAGAAATTCGTGAAATTTCAATATTAAACTAATCAAAATTACAAGCCCAATCTATTGGGTAACAGCGGTAATTGCTTCAGTTTCAGTGCAAAAAATGTAAATATCGAGATGTGTATGAAACAAGTAAAAAAAATAACATTATGTAGCTAAAGTATTTTAGTGACATGTAATGACATGGCTATCTATTCGTAGACTTCATACATGTGGAAAATAAAAAAATGTTTGTAATATAGTGTTATCATCGTCCATGTAACTATTTTACTGCAATAAATTGTACATACAGTAATGACTTTAACTTTTATCGTTCAATTTCAATCCATTACTTCTACGCCTACCTATACCAGACTACTTCAAAACTTTTAATTCACATGCATATTAGATGAAAAAGAATACTTGTAACTTATGGTTAACTACTGTCTAATTGGATCGTCTTAAGCCATACCGAATCAAGTGAAAAAAAAACAACTTGAAATAGAAAAAACTTCAATTTGAGAAAACGATAATTTTACGTTTGTTTGTCTTATAGAGTTTGCATGTTATTATTATTATTTCATTATACACCCCATAGGGGTAATCACAGAAAAACCAATTTACAATGGTGCATGCAATATATGTTTAAACAACATTTCCGGATAAAAATGATAGGTTGTTCCACGTTTGAAACATATTGTACGGGAAATACTTGATTCGTGAGAATTACGAGATAAAATGAATTTGAACCGTTGTGTTTCACGGTACGTATTTGATAAGATTATTTATAAGATCATGTCATAACTGAAATAACGAAAATGAGAGAATAAAGAGAATGAAATAGATCTTATTTATAAGATCACGAATGAAATAATAAACAGTTGAATAATGATCACTTGGTTAATTGATAAACAAAAATTTTCTGGTTTTTCGAAAATTTGTCATTGATTGATAACGGCTTAAACTAAACAACATCCTAGTTAATCTATTATAGGCGGTTTAAATTCGCTTAATTCTAAATTTAGTTGTATCTTCCCAGATAGTGATGCCGTAGCTGTAGGTGATAATCGAATTCACTTTGGTTTTTGAGTAGGTAACTTTTTCCCGATAGAAAAAGAGTATTTTTCAAAAGTTTAAAAATATAATGTTATATAATATAATTATAATATAATGTTGTTCCGATTGGTTCGTAGTGCCGTGTAACTTTCTCTAATTGATCCATCGATAAAATTCTTAGTCTATGCCTAGACCGTATCATGACTTAGTAGCCTCAATGAAGTGAGCTAGTTCACTGTGGTTGAACTAACACGAGCCCGTTTAACAAAACAAAAGTTTTGCCAAATAACATTAACGTTTCAATGTTATTTCTTCGATAGCTTTTAACTTCCCGTACTGAAACTTAGATTAATGTAATACTGTCGCTTTCTATGGCTGTACGTATAAGTGATTCGAAATCGATCGATAACAATTTTGAAATTCACGACATTCTTTGAATTCATGATCACCTTCATTGTATTTCCGACTACACAAACTGGTCGGTGTCTTGAAAGCAGAATTTGTTTTTCATCCGATAATCATCTAAGCTTACAAGTTGCTAAATGAGTTGGTTCGATCACCGTACACTAATCGGATTAGTCGTCATAAGAGTATTCTTTCAGGAAAAAAAAGATGCACCGGTACTTTAACAACATTCTTGTACACTGGGGATTATTCTCTTCCAGACGCCTAATTTGCTATCGCCCAATACAACATGAGTCTGAGAACATCTGTAAGTTGGAAGAATAACGTTTCGTCAATTTTAATGCACCATCATTGCCAACAGGTGGTGTGGTGTAACACCTAGCGAAAGTGGATTCGAAAAGCCGGAAAATCCTGTCATCATCCGCCTATTCCGGATGGAAAAATTTTAACACGAACCAATGAACGAAAAGGAAACTTTCGGGCCGCTTTGTAGTCTAATCAAGCGAACCAACAACAACGACACTTTGATGAAATGGCAGCCATGTTGGTTGGCAGAGTTTGTCGTCAAAGAAAATACGACAACCACCCCTCTGACCCTGCGACGAAATGGAAGTGATGGGTCACCGAATAACAATAAACTTTCGATTCTTTCTCCTTTCACAATCACAACAACGAGGAGATTTAGTGAAATGGACAAAATCGCTGTGGGAACTTCACCAAGACAACCACTTCTACTACGACAATGAAATCAACAATTACCCCCCCCCCTCTAAGATGAAACATCAAAGATGAGCAAACTGCAGTGATTCTTCACCAAAGTACCGAAAACAGAAAAACAAATCCCACTGAGTTATTCTAAATTAGGGTTATACTACTGTATAAACTGCACATACAATATGCAGTTTATACATACGTTGTATGTGCTGTATAAACTGCACATACAATATGCAGTTTCTCAGGTGACAATTCTGAATACCGGTTACCTAAAATTAGATTAACACACTTTCCTTGTAATGACTCAGATTTTAATAAAACTTTCCATCCATTTAATAATTTCTATTTTTTTGTGATAGAAATAAAAATAGTCACAGTATTTTTTAAGTATATTAGATGTAAGATTTATATAATTATGTAAAGTTCAAGCTGTTACATTGATTTAAAAAATAACATAAGCATGCGACAACGTCATAATTAATCACAGGGAATTGTATAAACTAAATTGGTCCTTTCACTTTAAAAGTTTTTTTTACAACAAGAATAATGGTGAAAAATAAGGTAGGAAAAACCACCTTTCCAAAAACAGTAAATCCACGTGCATTAAGTACGAGTATCTTTTCTGTGGACTATCCCTCTAGAGTGTAGACTACCCCTCGCGATGGTTATCTAAATCCTTCGTGGTATTGCCACCTACTGAATAGGGGTAAAACTCTGGGATGGGCAGTTGAGCTCAAAGACTATATTGGAATGTACTAACGACATTTCGATCTTATTTTAAACACCTGCATAATCACAGCCGTTTGAAAAAGAAAGAAAAACAAAGAAAGAAAAGAAAGCAGAAAAACAAGAAAATTTGAGTTCTTTGGATGGGATGTTCGATGAAGGTCTTTTAGTCAATAATTCAATGGTTTGTTATTTAGGGGGAGCAAAACTTATGTATATGGAGGTAAATGGTAGAAAATGGTCATTGAAAATTGCGGACTCACAATGGCCGATGGATCGATCAAGTTGGACGAGGCGCGCGCAGGAAATTTTCTTCAATCGAAGCCAATTCCTTTCTGAAAGGAAACTGATGATGGGGAAAATAGAAGACGACCAAGTCGTCTTTACTGGGCCATCGACGCCTGCGCACTACGTAACATCAGTCGTGTTAAGCGAAGGGGACAAAAAAATAAGAAATCACTCAAAATACAATAAAAGAAAAATGGAACTCCAACACGTTCAAATTAACGAGTTTTAAATTTGTGACATTTTTGTTTACTTCTGCCAAAGATTGTACACAATGGTGTAAACACGTAACCACAGTAACTTCAGGTACTGGACCTCTTATCCGGCTTCCAAAAATCTAGACTTACCAGAAAACCGGCTATTTTTTTAAATTGGCTATTATTGGTACCCAGTTACAGTTTTTTGCTAAACTACTGTGCAATATCATGAAATCCTGTCTAAAAAAAGTATGTTTCGAATTTCGTCGGTGCTCCAACTTTCGTTAGTCCTCTGGTCCCTATTCTCATGAAAGAGCGAAGTATCTGTAAAAAGCATTTCTCCACTGTTCCGACACGACAAGTAATAGCCCATTGACCCAATAAATATGTAGCTATATGATGGTGTTTAAGGAGTGCAGACCCTATATGTATCTCTTCGAAGTAGACTATGAAAATACAATGAAAATGATGCAGCAGAAATAGATACATATAGGATCTTTTAGTCTATAACGCAACTGTCTAGATGATAGCCACATTTCTAACCTACGAGTTCAAACACCTGTATTTTACCTGTATTCAGACCTGTATTTCACCATAAGTGACATTTTCAAAAAACATTAGGAAATTGTAAATCCGATACCGGTATTTGAAGTTTGACAAAAGAACTCGTGAAGAAAGGAAAGAAAAGTCTGTAGAAAGACGTCTATGTCGAATGACCGCTCAGTGCCAATCTGCAATTAAAAATCTGTCTCTTCTCCCTATCTTCCGCTTTCGTTCATTGTTCGGACTTTTGGGGGGGATCTTGTCCCACTAGGACAACATGGCTCTCTAAAGCTTAATCCAGAGGAAATGACTAACTGTTTGCTAACCGCTTGTGAGAGGTAAATTTTTTTCATTAACGTAGTTCCAAGTGTATTAGGGTGTTTCAACCCCCTCCCCCAATGCCCCTTCATCTATATAAAGTGAAATAGTCTCTTTCAGCTACGGGGGTGGGGACGAGTGGTTAAATGGCCGGTTTCCGTCGCGGTGCAGCCAAAGAGATGGTGTGGTGGTAGAAACTAATGGCTGCCGAGCGAGGAAGCTAGCGAATGCGCATGCGCCCTGGTAATGAAGTCGACGAGGCGAGCAAGGAGCCGATATTAAAAGCCCCCTGGGGACAAATTGCATAATGAGGCGGAAATCGCTGCCAAGACAGCGCCACCGAATTCGGTCAACGGATCGAAAGCGCGCCGATTCAATTAGGTCGAGTTGCTCCACCACTCAACCCTTTCTCTACCATTACCACCACCACCACCACCTTCTTCTCGTTACCACCACACACCTTTCATTTTACAAGAAACAAATTTTTTTAAGTAAAGTTTCTATTAGCCTTCCTAAATGAGACTGAACGACAGTCGGATAATCGAATAACAGCGGATAATCGTTGAATATTATGGAAAATTGATGATAAATGCAAAAGTTGGCACTTAATGACTAGCTGACGCAAATTTTATACGTCAAACTTTTTCAATCAAATTCTACCGATTCAACTGGTTTTTTTTCTGACATCATACACATCATCAGGGCGCGTTTCAGTGCTTTTGTTGTGTTTCTTCGTTGTTTGATCGAAAGCACGAAAACCAACCCGGACGTGTGTATGAAGTCGTAAAAACAGTTGGAATTGATGGAATTTGATTGAAAACGTTTGACGTGTAAAAAAACCCTTAACAGTAACACGATCAGCATGACCTAACTAAATTGAACCATTATGCATATCGTACAACTTTTGTCAGTGATTATAGCCCCACGTTAAGCGAATCGCATAAGATAAACTTTTCAATGACGACATGGCATGTTGAATGAAACTAATGTTAGATAACCCAAGGTCGAACAATCGAAACTCTATTGTATCACAAAATACAAAAAAAAACCACAGAGTAGGCTAACCGAAATGATAGACTACATGCCCATTAAAAAGATGTTTACTGTCGTTTTGTATGTATTGCCATCTCATCGTGAACTCTTCACGAGCTCAGTAAGTCCTACAGCACGAAATCGTACTCTTGCTATCGTGGGCTATAAAGACTTCGTACACGACTTTGGATTTGTTCTTCAAACTGTATTATTCAATCAATTTCATTGTCATGAACCTTTTGGAGAGGACCTCGGGACATGGAAAACGCCACCGAATATCTTCCCAACAACGCATTTTTATCCAACGCTAAGTTCTTCCAAGCTCAGCGGATTTTTAGCTAAAGGGGGACTACTATCGGGAAAAGTAGGGATTTGGAGAGAAGAAAAGGGGGAAAAGAGAAAAGCGGGGTCGTGAGTGTGTCAATATTGAAACTACTCCGAAGAGGAGTAAAAGGAGGGGGGACACTACGAGTGCGTGGGCGGCCGGTGCCCGCGAGTGAATGAATGAACCAACGAACGAGTGAGTGTGTATGTGTGTGTGTGTGTGTGTGTGTGTGTGTGTGTGAGAGAGAGAGAGAGAGAGAGAAAGACGAGTGAGTGCAAGACCATGTTCGTGCAACGCAGTCAACGGAGCGAGACAGAAATTAATTTATTCGAAAAGTCAATATTGGCTCAAGGCCGTTAATTGCAATCGAAACGAGAGGCTTTTCGGTAATGGAATGAAAATGGTACCTTTTTTTTTTGTAACTTTGTTTTTATTTTTTTTAAAGTTAAACTTTCCTTCCCGTAAAAAAAAGCATGCATGACGTCATCGTTAATGAAAACCGAACTCAATCCGATTGGTTAAACAACAAGTTTTTACTTACTTCCCATGTGTGTTTTAAAAAGCTTAAATGGCTAGACTAATTATTGACGTGTAAGATAAACATAGTTGTCAAAAAACAAAAAGTACGTGTTGAAGTAGGATTAAGTCATTAAGTTGTTACAAAAGATATTACACGTACAAAACATTCATAACAAAAAACCGCTGTTATTTTTGTTTTTTTATTACATGATATTGTACTGTTTTTTAAAAGTGATCTTCCAATAACCAACTTTTTTTAATAATCATTCACATTTATTTTATTTTATACTCTTTATATTAGCTTCACTTGTGAGTTTGTGAGTAAGCGAGCTGGGAATTGAACGTATACTACCATCTACGGTCGTTTATGAGATTATACTGCATAATAGTCCAATGTACCAAAAACACATAAAACGAAAACCGCATAGTCCTTCGCATAAATGAAAAACCACAAAAGTCCGATGTGAAAAAAAAATCGCAAATATAAATAATTAAATCGAAAGCTGCAAAAATCAAAAATAGAATTACTCAAAGCTCACATATCAAATTTCGAATTGCTCAACGATCGCATAAATAGAAACGTGTAGAAAAAAATGGCATAAAACAAGCATAAATTAAATATCGAATTACTCAAAAGATTGTATAAATTGTAATTCGCATACATCGAAACATGCAAAAATAAAAAATGGATTATGAATTATGTACAGTATGTACATACAGTATATTTGTTTATGACAGTATATAAATAATATGATTAATAAAAAGAATTTTTAATGTACACTTATTTTATAATCATCACTTAGGCAAACTAAAAGCAACTCATCAATATATTTTTGAGCAATTTTTACGTTGTTAGTATCTACTTATACAGTATATTCGTTAAATCAAAAATAATAATGCTGTAAATATAAAATATACAATAAGCTGCTACTACAATACTATATTTCCAAAAGTATAAAGAAAACAACCGAACGATTAGAACCAGTCTCTGGCGCCATCTGCAGGCGAAACTCAACAATGAATTCTCATCCAATCGATCGGCTCATCCAGTTTCGAATCACATCAATATTTCCTTATTTGACACGATTTGTAAATTCAATTCACAATAGTAAAAAAAATATTATATTGTACTTAATTCAGAACATGCAAATTAACATAGAATATACTGTATTCAAAACCGTTTGTGCCTATCAAATTGTATTGACAATTCATGTCGACTGTTTCGTACATTCTGTTAAATTGAATCTGACTAAATAGACTGTTTTATAAACAACAAAAAAAAAAACTACATCGAATAATCATTTTGACCAATAATTTTTTAAAACGCAAATAGATAGTGTATTTGACTACTGCAGGTCTTGTTAAGTATTGTATTAAGCCATTAAGGTGTATTTATGGAAGACAGTTCACATTTTAGTAAATTAGGTTAAAAAAAAGACGTTATCTGAAGAATGGTAAATTCTGATACAGTATGTGTAGTGTGGCCATGGAAAACTTTGTGTCTATTATTCCGTAAAAGATATTTACTACACGCATGCTTAATATTTTAAGTAAGCTTACTTATATTTGAAATAGAGTCTACTTGTAAAATATCCAACAAACAATGGCTATTAAAAAAAAAAGAAGTCTAGAATCTGAAATTTGCATTTTCTTAATAACCAAAGTGAGACTTTTTGATGGCAAAAAATATACTGAAAATACCCAAGATTGTAACATCAGAAAAGAGATTTGTCATCTCGTTCATAGATGGCGCGAAACATAAAGTGATCCTTCATCTCCATAAAAATCGCTTTTATGTGTGTGCTATTCTAACAAAAGTAACTTTTCGTGCAAAAATTTAAGAAAAATTACGACATAATAAAACTTAGATATTTGAATAAAACCCTTTCTTCACGCTTCGTGCATTTTAAATAAAAACCAATCTATAAACTTTAACTACGTCAAAATCACAATATAATTTTCATCGTCACAAACAATTTATCTCCATCGTAAAATTCAATCTTTAAATTAGCTAAATGCACAAAGTAAGAATAAATTATCGCAATTCTGACTTCAATCATTGGTGTTAGGCAGTGAAGTCATTATGGGAGAAAATCATAATCGATAAAATTCATTACCCAACTACCGATAAAATTAAATTATAAAAATTAAACAGTGAACTGTATTTTTTTTTCTCTCCACTTTGCCAATTTTTCTAACGCGTTGAGTTTAACGAGAAGCCAAAAGTTTCCCGCAGCGATTAGAAAATTAGCTACGACGACTTTTCTCTTGGCTTAATTTCCGTTGTATTAATTAGAGATTTGTTTTTAAAAAATCAACTCGAATTTTCTTTCATAATGCAATCGATGCAACTGACAAGCGACATCAACAAACAACAAAGAAAAAACGAAAAAAAAAAATTGCGATATTAATCGAAACTATAATGGGACCAGACGAGAGAAAAAAAATAGTATTGACAAATCACGCACAGAACATCACGTCAAAAAAAAAATAAAAATTAACAGTTCCTAAATTAATAATTGCTACACTTCCAAGTGAAATGGCAAAATACGGAGAAAAACACAAAGCAGTGAATTATGATTATGTTATTTAAAGACCCAACTAGTGCACGAAATCTCACGTGCCCTCACTGTTTCAGTCTATGAAAAAGGGGTCAACAAACTAACTCAAAACTGGAAAACCATTTTTTTGTGGAAAAATTAATAAACAAAGATTATAGGTTTTGAACGCACAAAAAATATTATTACGTAGATTATTTAAAAGATCTGACTAAATTTTAACCACAAATGTTACGCATCAAAACAAAGCAAAATAAAAAGTCCATATAAACACATGAAAAATGCATACTCATTTGCGTATCTACAGCGCTAATGAGACAAAAGGTTTATGCATTTACGTGACTTCACCCTGTGTTTAGAAAGGAAAGCTTTTTTTGACAGTTTTGATGTCCAACAACTGTGATTGAAATTTGGCCAGAATTTTTAGACACACTCAGTATATAAGGTAAGAGGCCAGAATTTTGCCCATATGCCTAATTTCGTCCAATCGTCCCCCTCCGTTTTTCGGTCCTATTGCTAGGACCGGTATTGGTTCCAGTAGGGCTCAGAGGAAAACAAACAGAGATAGTTGTGAAAGATTGGTGGTCCAGGAACTTTCTGTTGAAATTTTATGTTCAAATTTTATGAGCATTGTTCGTTTTCTTGATAAAATGAGTTCTTTGCAAAATCATAGTAGTTTTTTTTTATGTCTAGAGAAAGCGTACTTTTTGTACTTTATGCATGTTATGGGCTTAGGTGCGGTGTCAATTGAAGAGTGTGTGAGTTATGCGCCATCGGGTTCACTTGTTGAAGAGGCAGGAGCCGCGATGTTCATTTGAAGATTTGTTTCTAATTTCATCCCCTTCATATTCCTTATTTCGTCCGACAAAATTAGTAGCTTAAGATGAACAATGGATTCGCTGCAGAAAATATTTCACGTGGATTCATGAAACATAATCTGGCGTTAAAAAAAGAGTGAAATTTATTTGTGTGTGTTTACAATTTTCTATAAGTATAAAATGTGGTATTAATTCACTACATTTGATTAATTATGTTAGGTAACTTTTCGTAAATAATAAGAATAAAGTTAAAAAATTCACTTTAATTATTTCATTTTTTCAGAATTTTTCATGAAAACAAAATTAGAAACACCATTTGATTTACCATTAGTGAGTACTTTTGAAATTAATTTTTTGTGTACTAACAATCGATTACAGGCGATTCGGCTGGTTTCCATATAAAGGGATAATTAATGTAATGTCAAAACATGGAGCTCTTAGGTCATTTAATACGGTGTCGAGGTAAGAAAAAATGACTTATAAAAAAAATTTGGACCCCTTACCTTATAATATATGATATATCATAAAATAATTTTACAAGCACTAAAATTAATTGGTATTTGTCATTCTTTAATTTTACTGAAAATGTTTAGCATTACATTGGTAAAAAGAGTATAAATTTTAGTAAGTACATATCTCTAAATGTAACACTTCCACATATATAATATAATATAATATAATATCAAACTATAATATAATATCGTACACAAACTTAAATTTCTATTTTTGTTTTTTTCTTGTTGTTCAACCAAATAAACGTGTTAGAAATTTGACTATTTCGTCAAAATTTGAGTGTAAACTTACTATGTAAAACGTATTACGCAACGTGTGATACGATAAATTCCAATACACAGTACTATATTTCTTGTCATAAAAATGACACATCCGAGTAGGTTTCCATTTCAAGAAATATACGTGCTGTATACGTTAAGTAAAGTTTGTAGTCATTCATGAATAAAAATATGACGTATACATGCATGCAAAAATAATATAGAAATATTATAAAACAAAAATACTTTTAGATATCTATTATATATAAAAAACAATGAACGAGCAATGAAACTATTAAATCGGATTGTCAAACAAAAATTTCCACATTTTATCATTTTACCTTCTTGCAAAACATAAATAAATTAAAAACATCATCCAAAATTTATTGGTTACTAGTATTTCGGTACTTTCTGATTGGCCGAGAAAACCGCTTGTGGCGATACTTGCTTGTACTTGATAACTAATCTCTTATTGTTCGAGGGCAGAAATTAGATCGGTTGAAACATACTTAATACGTTTTATTTGTTTTGTTTTCCAAATGAAAACAAACAAGCAAGGAAAACAAACAACAATGAATTATTACGATTCATTAAATTCATTGATACATTTAATATGTTTTGGTTTAACTAACCTAACTTCGGCACCGAACTCATAAGCCATGTACAAATAAATAGTGCCACCAGCGGGTCTTTTAACTATCAGATAGTAATTTTAAGTTTTATTACACGACTGCATCAAACTTCATCGATTTGGTAAAGAAGTTTTGAGTAGGCTATATCACCAATTGATTTTTTAAAATATAAAACTAATAATCTGAAAATACAAAATTTGCAAAAAAAAATAAATTAAATTAATTTTTTATCTTCAAATTTCAATAATAATGTATAGCTAATAGCATTTATTTTAATCAACGCGTAAGATATGTCAAGCCTAATGCACGACATAAGTGAATTCACTATAATAAAGTTTCACGCCTGAAGACTCTTACAAAGTCCAGCTTCGTGACTTTACAGTTATTTAATTTGCTCGAATGATAAAGAGATTAAGTACAACTCGAGTCGAAGGGTTGTTCTCTCTTAATTCGCTCGCAGCGCCTTTAATCTTTTCTATAAGAGAATCCAGACGTTTCGTTTTAAGACAATGGCTCATTTTGTTTTTTGTTCCTTAACTTGTTCTTTGAGTTTTTTCTTGTTTACTTTGTTTTTCCAATGCGAGAGTGGCGTAGGCGGGAAAATAGCCGCCCCTTAAGTTTCTTAGTAGGTCCATTAACGAGGATCAAAGACGAAAGCGACTTTCGAGTTAAGAAGTCGAGAGAATGGACCAGTGCCAAAATTGAACCAATGGAAAAACGACCAATGGAATGCCGTAAGACCGACATGACCCGCCCGCACATCACACAATTAGACAAAAGCTTTTAGACAACACTTCATTCCTAAATGTTAAATCCCAACAACGAAAGCAACAAAAAAATATACCTGCGAGACCAAAAAAATATTTAATTCGAAATATTAAGCCAATAAGTAGTGTACAGGGTGGCCCAACATACCATTATAAAATGTGTCAGTTTTGATACAAACGCACAAAAGGAAAAACAAAACAAAAGTAAAACTTTTCATTATCATATTTATCACAATTTTTTGTTGAAGTACTGAGTACTTAATTTTAGTAAAAAAATTAATCACTTAATAATAAAACTGTTCAGACTATATAATACATTAAATTAAACAGTTGTAAATAATGATAATCCGTATATAGAATTAGATTTTTTTTTTTAGTCACACTGTATATTAATGAAAACTGAGACTCTGTTTCAATTTACAATTTTAGTATGGTGAAAATGTTCAACTCCAAATTGTGACACCAAATTGACAACTAAAGTAGTGCTTTGCATAGCAATGAATAAACGTCCAAAGAATCGAATTTTGTGACAATCCCTTATAAAAACAATCAATTTGTCAAACCCTACAGTTCCCCCGCGTCGACCTTCTGTATAAATCGATCCCTAAGCCTCTCCCCTAACTGACATCTTTGGCCATAGGAAAGAGAAAAAAACCTCAAAAGAAGAAAAATACACCCACGGGTGATACACTACGAGTGAACTAGTAAGTAAACGGGTGATGGCGACTTCATCGACGCCCGATCTCGTGGAAAAGAACGGCTTAGAAGCTATCGTGCTACTCATTACACTCTGTAGTTTTCTGTCCCTATGGGGGTCAAGTAAAAAGCAAAAAAATATATAAAATAGAGGGGGTTGACGGATTAGCGTCCACGAGGGACACCATTAGCTTTTCCGGAAAACTGGATAGCTATCCAGATATATACCGGTGGCACGCGGGGGCGGTTGTGGAAGAGCTCATCAGTCGGATAGCAAGAACCAAAAAGAGACTGGTAGATAGTAAAACACACACACACACGCACACGTAGAGTGGTACGTTCAAGCTCCATAAGCCGCTAGTAATGCCTTAATCCAATGTTCCTCTAAAGCTCCCTAAAGAAAGCCGGATGAAAAGAAACGCTTGCTGCACTCACGTCGAGAACAGTTATTATTTTTGCGGAAGGAAAAAGAAAAAGAGCAAAAAATGTCACGACGTACGAAGAAAAACTAGCAATCAAAGTCATCTTTATATGTACAAAGCCCAGCGGATTTTCTTAGTACTTTCAAGCAACGGCTGATGAGTTATTGTTAAGATCAATAAAGAAAATGTAATATTACAATGAACACAAATTGAGGATAAATAATGCATTCCACTTCGAAACAGTAGGAAGTATACTATATAGTATATGGATACATAATAGAATATTGTATCATCTGAAATTGTATCATCGTATTTCACAAAATGTATAATTTTGTATTATGTTGTATATTTTGTCCCAATGGGATGGTAAAATAGTAAATAAAATAAAATCAAAAATATTTGCAGCTTGTTCGCGTTATGAAACTTTAAAATTAGTAAGCAGAATATTAAAATTAGCATCAAATCATCGAATCAAAACGAATATTAATACAAAGAATTACAATACGAGTATATATAACATCTCGTACTATTAGTAGAAAACAGGGAAAATGAAACAAAAGAACAGATATTTTTAACTTTCGAACTAGTAGAAAAATCATACAACAGTAGAATATGTACACTTGCAGCTTATTCTCTCATTGTAAACAAACAATTAACATAAAATGATCGATACAAAAATAACATTACGAGTAGTACAAATTGAATGTTAAGAAAGCGGTTTGGCAAAATAAATAAATCTTAATATGGTACGGCCCATAATACTGTACTGTATAACAGTCAATCATAAATACAGTACCAGTACTTCATTTTTGTATGTAGTCTACACTGACTTCATCAATAATACATTGATTATATAAATACTAAAAGTATTTATTGGAATGGTAACTACATGGAGTCTAGAATTAAACTTCGTGCTTAGACTCATGCTGTTTCGCAACATTCTCCTAGTTTTAACTCGTATTGGTGTGGAAACAACAGTATATATAGTGAGCTATTCTGCATCACGCAGTTCATTATTATGAACTTACAAATTCCAAACCATTCTGGTACACTTTAGAATTGAGAGCCCACGTCTTTTATACCCATGTGAATCTTCCATGCCATGAGCGTAACCAAGGGGGAGCAGGGGGAGCCGTTGCCCACCCCTAGATTTTGGCAAGGTCAAACAATAAAATTATGAAAATCATAAAATTAAAGGAATGTAATTGAAACATTATAATCTACATTTTATACAAGAATAGTAGATGTACTATACTTATTGTACTGTAATTACTAGGGTTGGCATCACGCTACACAAATACCATAAATCAAATTTTATTAGAACAGATTAAAAATGAACAAACTATGCTTCTGTGTTTTAAAACGGCATTATGCTAACCGGTGATGAAACTGAAACTTCATTTTAGCACTTCGGGTCAAATTATTTGACATTTTAATGTAGGCCTACTGTATATCAGAAAAATGATATTAACCTCTATACAAGTGATATACATTTTATAATTTATAAAAAGATGATACTTTCTATTAGAAAGTACCACACAAATCCAACGAATTTGTGTAAAGAAATTTTTTTGCCCCCTATCCCTGATCAAAATGCTGGCTACGCCCATGTCTCACGAGATTCACCATAACAACGTGAGTGTAAAAAAAGCATCCCGGACTCATACATACACAAGCACAGAGAATTGGATAATTAATACATGATTCTGGGTAATTATACAGTAGGCCTATATACAGTAGTAATGTAATGTACAGTACCGTAGTTCTAATATTTTAAAAGATTTCATTTCGTTTCTGAAGTTTGTTGAAAAACCTAACACGTTGATGTTGGTCGACATCCATAGCTAAACTATGAAAAAAAATTCTAATTAAAAAAAGTGTTTTTGTTTATCTGACCTAAATAAGAATAGAAAATAAATTTAGATTTTCGATGTAGTGTGCCTAATGAAGTAAGTTGTAGGATAAAAGCAAATGGAAGAAGATGAACACAAGCAATTGATCGATCGAAAACTAAAAGCGGAGGAGAGGAAGAGATGAGGATGATTGGCACCGCCACTTGCAAATCCTCTTTATTCGTTCGACTAAACTGATTAAATCAAAACAAGAGGATCACCATAATCGCTTCCCTAAACCTCTCGCAATTTAATTAATCAGCATTGGAAAGCACCAGTCCTTGTGCCAACCCAAACTTTAATCCCTACCACCGATGCAAGTCGAAACAAACCACCACAAATAAAAGAATCCGTATAAACAAAACCGTCGATGTGATCAAATAAAACGGATTGTACTAAAATAGTAAATAAATTCGAATAAAAATTAGCTAGTTGTATATTGCCGAAAACGTAAAAGGTTGTTGGCCCTGTGGGACAGGTGAAACTACTCGTCTTAACCCGGGGCCAAGTGGTGAAACGATAACAATCAACAACCATCTCGGTATTTCAATGGTAGTGAATACATTAACGTGGTAAAAGGGTTCCCACAAAGCTATCCGAAGTACAAATCTCTTTTTACGAATGCCAGCACCTTTTTTATTTCTTGTAAAAGACTAGTACACGGGTTTTTTCTTCATCATGTCACTCTACGGCTAGGCCTACAGGGTATAAGTGGCTGTGTATAGGAGCCTTTATAAAATTCACAATGGAAACGAGATTAAAAAACTAAAGTGAAAGAGATAAAACGCGGAAACATAGCTTTAGTGAATGTTCAAGACTAGAGTGAAAAAATATGATTCTTAATGTCATCCAAAAGAACTGAACTAAATGGGTGACACGTGAAGATTAAAAAAAAATGCCGGTAAGGTTTACTTATAATAGACTTCATGCTCCTGGATCAGACGATTATAGCGGATTACAAAATTTTTTAGTTATATTCACGTTACATGACACTTCCTAATGAAAGAGGTTGTCAGTTCCATGTAGTCTTAATGAATATTATTAAAAACATGATCCACTGATTTATCAACATGTCATCGTCTTGGATACGTGGTCTACAAGTTTCAGGCAACACATTTTCCGTCAAACAAAGTTGACAGAATACTTGTAATATGGACTTCACCTCCTCCCCAAACCATTAACTTTAATCTATGCAACATGGCCGAAACTTTAGTTATATGGAAATTAATCCAACTCCACTACGAAGCGAACCATCCGTGTCAGGCGGCAGTGCTTTTCCAACTCTTTGAATTCACGAGAATTTCCGGTACCGTTTCCGGTGCGCATGCGCAGGTGGCGTTAGCGGGAACGCAACTCTTTCGTTCGAGGGAACCGCGGAGCATGCGTACGGGCCCCGGGGCCCTTTCCCACCGGCCGTCAGCGTGCATTAGGGCGCGCGTGCGTAGGGTTGGCTTGGTCCGTGCTCGGCCGAGCGGAAGCGAGCGGATTAGGGCACCGAGCCTGCTGTTGGCGCAATAGTAGCGGCCATTGTGTCGAGGTGTAGGGTGGTTGTCACGGTGGCGCCAGCTCGCGAGGGAAGAAAAAGAAAAATGGTCGAGGGGGAGAGGAAGTGCAACCTCCTCACAAAAGGAGAACAACAAGGGATAGAGAAAAGGGGGGGACGAAGGTGGGGGGAGGAGGGGAAAGGGGGCGAACCTCTCTCAGTCGGGAGAAGGGTAATAATCGTCAGCAAACAAGCGTTTAATAAAGCCGTTGCAAAGTTCATAGCCAACGCACTCCTCCACCTCTCTCCTTCGTCGTCTAATTATAAGCTAAAGAGGAGTCAACAACGAAAACTCTCTCGAGCGCGGCTAATTTACAAATATCGGCGAATCCATCGAGAAAATAGCGCGTCTTTAATCGCGACCAGAGAATAAATGACTCCAGGCGGCTCCCCCTCTCCCCCGTAAAAGACGACAACGACGACGCATTCTAAAAAGAACACGCTACTACCACTGCATGTCAAATAAATGCAAACGACTCACTTCAAAGAGCACGAGAAAACACAATAATACAGCTGAAATGAAATCATCATCTTTATCAACCCAAAGTAATAACCTAGTCGAGTAACTTCTGTCCTACCTATAACGTTTCAATTTCCAGACCCTAACAAATTTAGTTTCAATACCTACTTTAGACATTGGTATCACAAGACTTTGAAAGCTGATAGCTAATGTTACACACGAACTATTCTAAAACCCATTTCACACGTCAAACTTTTTCAATCAAATTTCATGGATTTCAACTGTTTTTCTGACGTCATACACACACCCGGGCGCATTTCAGTATCAGTTTGTTGTTTAAACGAAAGCACGAAAACACGCCCGGACGTGTGTATGAAAAAAAAGTTGGAATCGATGGAATTTTATTGAAAAAGTTTGACGTGTGAAATGAACTTAATGCACTGAAGTTTGGAACAACATTGCATGCAAATAAATAGACCTATTCAAAAACGTCTCATGAGAATTGTGATTCTGTGTAACCATGGCTAAACAGATATGGCGAGCCTACTTCGCTGTTTTTAGTACAAAATCAGTTATCCCTTTGTGGTATTCACAAAATCAGCTGAACGGGGGGCCCTTTTTAAATTTAAATATCATTCCTACACGATTAAATTTGAGTTACAATTGCTCTTGTAGAACCTTAAAACTCTTTACACATTAGGTTAAGTCGCAACAAAGCCGTTAATGGTTGGATTGGACGTCGTTACTACCACGGAAACTGCTATATTTATGCCGGCTAGCAATGATCTCGTGGCGGCACCGTTGTATACCGATAGCCGTGGTGTGACATGAACCAATGAGAAAAAATTGAAATAGCCTGTTAATCATTACGTCATTATGTCATGATTTAACTAGACTCGTTTCTGTAAAAGAAGCACGTGTGGAACACATGTTGTTTGAGCAATAGCTTGGTGGACAACCACATCAGTACAGGTTTCATCGAATTGAGCTGGCCATTATAAGTTTAGCCATGGTGTAACATAACAGGTAATGAATGTTAAGTCATCAACATTTTAGCAACACGTGAACGTAAAAGAAGGCTTCTTCTGGTGACTACTTTCTTCACATTAAACGCTCTAGCTAGACATAGACATCATAAAGATAAAGCCTATATACTCTTGTCATGTTTCACCTTGTAACCATCACCAGCTTTAATCTCAGCAGCTTTCTTAGGTTTACTACAGAACACAATGTATCAACCAGGTTTACCAAACGTTATCGCCATCCGAGATATGAAATAAAGAATGAAAACCCTTCAGAAATGGAGAAGACCATGTTCAAAGAACTCGAACCTTCATCGTCAGAACGAGGGTCCTCGAGAAAGAAACTCACGCAGATGTTACGCAACGACCCTAATTCGGATGACTAGAAAAGAGGAACACTTTTCTTCCGAACAAAGGTCAACGAGATAGCGATCTGACTGGTGCATTGGTGGACTTTCAAGGCTACCGATCAACATCTCTGTAGCATCCAGTATTAAGCGTCGACAATGGTAAACTTTGGAAAGGTGTGGGCGTGGTTAACGTCGGACCGACGGTTACTTAATGAAGACGGGGGAAGAAGAATCCCTCAAAGGGGGAGTTTCGAGCCCTCGGCTCGGGCCTTATGAATATCCCGGTCGCTGATTAATTCGGGTCCATGGCCGTCTTTTGTGTTCGAATAGGGACTCCCTCCAGAGAACGTTCTTTCTTTACAACCCTCGGCTGAAAGAACCCCTCCTACTTCATTTGTGGTGACGCGAAGCTTATCGTTGCATCGCTAGGGACTCGCTTTAACTATGCCTAATCAAATAACGTAAATGCTGATTCCCTATCCCCCACCCGTACAACCCGATTAAAAGCAGCAAGGATACGCACACAAAAAAAGAAGACGGCCAAGAAGACTGTTCCGGATGCATCACCCTGTACAACAGCTTCCGACACGGTGTGTCGCTTGTACTCTTTTGTACCGAAATGCACCAATACGACTCGTATTAAGTCTTCCTTCTTGAACGGCTTTGTTTGCCCCTAGGCTCAATAGCTCGATCTATTCTACCAGCCCTAACTGGATTAGATATAGCTGTTATCGCGATGAATATGCCAGCCATATTTTTTCTGTCCACCACTGTTTGTCCATGTGTCGGCAAATGCAAGACTAAAGCGGTTTAAGAGTCTTTCCAATTGTACTAAGCATCTTACAAATATAAGTACAGTATACACAGAATTAGGTATCTAATTCACGAACGATATGAAAAGCGTAAAACATGAATGAATGCCTGAATAAAAACAAAATAATATCGGAATCCGGTTATTTTTTACAGGAACTCACTTTTTCACTTTCACCATAATAGGATTAAAACCGTTAATCACTGAACTCTTAGGAATATAAACACTTGTACAGCTCAAAAGAATTATAGAGAAGATTACTGAAAAGAATTATAGTACCGTACATTATCTAATGTGCAGTAGACAGAGACAGGATACTAATTAGCGTATATACATGTAAATCTAGTAGAATGATTGTGCATGAACTACTGATGTTCTGTTAACATCGGTCTGCGGATCTTAAGGATTAACTTGTGGCCATTGGTAAACATTTAACCCAAAACAATATTAAGGTACCGTATCGGTAATAAAGTTCTTAGTAGAGTTATATTACAATTTTTTATGCATATTTTATGTTTGGTGAATCACCAATGGTGATGTCTGATCATTAATCCAAATCATTGTTGATTTGGTTCGAAGTCAGATTCATGGTCACAGAATGGACACGAAAAGCATAACAATCGTTTCAGAACCACGTCCATAGAGTCTTATGTGGCACACATAAGATTGTCATTCTTCGGGTGTTGACCATGTGATCGGGGAAACACGAGACGTCGGGGATATTCCTTTAAAAACCCCTAAGTAGCCAGAGCAGTAGGTTATGGGAATAGGGGAAGACGAAGAAGAAATGGTGGAAAGAAGATGGGGGTGGGGCAGTCTCACTTTGCAGGGGCCAGCACCTCGTTTCAACGGGACAAATTACAGGCCTTGCGACGTTAAGCTCCCCTTCAATAGGCCTAATTGAGGGAGCCGAAAGCCGAGGTTGAAAAGACGACACGGGGAATTAGGGAGAAGCTCGAGTAAACAGCCTTCCTCGTCATTCCACCCCCTCCCGTTAAAATTCATGCTCAATGGGGACAGGCAGCGATGTTGGCCAGCTTTGCAACGGGGAGAAAAAAAAACCTATTGAAAAGCAACGAGGATATTATTAACCTTACGTCGCGTCCGATTTCGAAGACACAAAGATGGCTGACGGAGCGAAAGTTCTCAGCTTGACAATGTTTGGATGGCGCAGAAAAGAGATTCGAAACATTACACTGCATCACGCAACAAAGAGTGCTGATGCCTGGCACAAAAACACGAGCTGCTGCTGCTTACAAAATCGAAAACCAAAAAAAACAGTAAACACGATTTTCGGGACAATTTTGGAACAATTTTCTAAAAAATAAAAATAAAAATAAATAGTACTCTTGGAAATATAAACCGAACCGTAGTTGGAGTACTGTATTCGTACATTAGTATAACTTTGTATTCGCATGGCACAAACTCTCGTTGTCATATTCAGTAGCAAGTAAATGATCGTCGTTCAAATTAAATCATGGTTTAAAATATTTGAGTGTTTCATAATATTTTGCTTTTTGATAGCAATGTCTTGCTTGAAGAACTTAAGACAATACGAGTGAATTAATGCAATGACTAGTTCTTTGTGTAAAACTAAGAACTAGTTTTACAAACTAAACCAAACAAATAAATAACTTATTCGATCCACTGAATTGTTGAAGAAAAAGTAAAATTGCGAATATACAGTACATGGAGCAACAATAATAATTATTCATAAATAAATTCCATATATCCCATTAGAAGCACGTATATTCAGATTGATTCTATTACTAAAAATTATATTATTCTATTCTAAGATTTTTGAGATTATACAGTATAAAAGTTGGCCAACTCGGGCTGTTAAAGAAATAAAATAAATAAATAAATAATAAACCCCACCTAGATATGGTCGTTTTAATATAATATCAATGAGTTCGAAGTCTACTCGTAAAAATAAATACGTTGGATGTCGTCAACCATAGGGAACTAATCAAAAAAACTTGATTGATCAAAAAAACTTCAATTTGAGAAAACGACTATTTGACCATAAGGTTCAATGCTATTCTAATTGCTCATAGTGCAGTTTAAATCTCCTTATTGAACCAGCAATGTATTTCCTATGCATTAACTCAGAAGCTTAACACAATCCAGTTTAAATACTTCATACGGTTACACAGTATTACATGTTTTAGTATATAGACTCTCCTCACTTAACGACCTACCTGTTTAGCGACCGCTCAGACTTATGACCAGCTCTCCAGCTATATATTTCTACATTTGAATTATAAACACGACGTACCAAACAAAAAGTTCACTCGATCAAAAAAACATGTTCAGATTAACATTTTTAGTCATGGAATTCTTCAAAATGTAGTGGTTTCAGGTACTACACTTTGAAGAATTCCATGACTAAAAATGTTAATCTGAACATCTTTTTTTGATCGAGTAAACGTTTTGTTTGATACGTCGTGTTTATAATTTTTACTAATTGCATTTCATGCTCTGTACTGTATAGAAGAGCTCCCCGTTTAGCGACCATTTTGCTTAACGACCTAATCGTAGGAACGGAACCAGGTCGTTAAGTGAGAAGAGTCTGTATACTAAACGTATACTCTTATCCTATGAAAGCATCAGTTGTACTCACCCAAACCGGTTTCCATCTAGTACTCCCTATTCCAACACGTGTAGACAAGGCTGCAGTTGCAGAATATAGGTAGAACGCACAGTAGTAGAACTATAAACCACCCAACATAGCAGTGAAACAACAACAATGAAGTTCAATTCCGAAATGACTTTTCAACCATAGATCATCTGAAAGGCAAATAAACAATATCAACCAAATTTTGTTAACAATTCTTAAAATCAAATCGTGCATTGTATAAAATGTTTTCAATGTAAAAATAATATTATAAAACAAACCTATCGTGGATACGTGGTGAAATTTAGTAATTGAACAATGCTTAAAATTTGCAATAGTGATATGTGCAATAGTCATACAGTATATCCACCATCCCTTCACTTTAATGTTGAGACATCCATGATTCTCTACAATCGAAGAGGACGGTGAAAAAGAAAATTGTAAAAAATGTCCAATATCTGTAAAATTTGAAAGAAAAAAATATAATCAGAAATCATAATCTTCTAGAAAATTTTAATTCTCTATACAATAAACTTTCAAATAAATTAAATGGGTATTTTGAAGGGGGAAATGGTGAAATGTATAACGAACGAGTTCAATAAAAATTAACAAATAATAAAAAATTCACGATGATGATGGATGCGTTTGTTAAAGAAATTAAAAACACACGGGGGAGAATAATTCACACATTTTCTGGAAGAAAAAAGCCATTTTTTATGAAAGAAAATGACACCGAAGTTTTACGAGTCCATTCGATGATCGGCTCGAAATTTCTGCACTGTACACGAGTAGGAGACAAAATCCTTTGTTGTTGTTTTTTTCTTTTTTAAAGATAAAGTATATCCTAGGAAAGTTGAGAAACCACACACACACACACACACTGAGTCACTTTGTCCACCTTTTCAGAAGTTCAAGCAGACATAAAATGAAAACGACATGTCAATATTTTATGCTGACTTCCATATTTAAAAAAACAAAAAAACAAACAAAAATAATGTACAAGTCGATTCCAAAGTTCAAATTCCAAGGTTGCATACGTGATTACAGTGACGTATAGTATACAATAAGTTTGGAAAAAGACCTTATGGGACACTGGACAAAAAAAAATAATAAACCAAAATTGGTATTCCCTCAATAATTATCCATCGCACAAATGGAGTTCTGCACACTTACTAGCCGAAAAATATTTTTATCATTAGTATTTTTTAACCAATAACAATTTACACGTGTTAGTTAAAAGTAAATTATTCTTCTTAAGAAAACTCACAATGGCCTCTTGTGGTGTGAAGAGCGGCCATTTTATTCTTCTTTTCCTTTATTATCAATTCGCATTTGACTTCTTCACCTTCGTATGTTGTCGCCATGGAAACTTTAAAACATGCGTCTAATGGGTCGTCTGTTGAAATGGAAATAAAAAAAATCGAGGAATGGCGTTCGCTCGTCTTCGCTTGGGGGAACTCGATCGTCGTACACAAAGGGGTTAGCTATAGCGACGAACGCATTCGATTGGCTCGTTGACCCCAGCGGTCCCGAAAACGGTCGATTATCATATTATTGCTTTCGAAGCGGGGATAATCAGTCAGGCTTTGAAGTCCGAAATTGCCGCCGATGGCTGCCACGCTTTCTCCATGTGGGGGTGGGTAAAGAAGAGGAACAAGGGGGTGTGTCTAAGGGTGGGGCCGTAATGAGGGAGCGCTGCAGCGCCGCCCTCAATTGCACTACTCCAGATCATTTCCGGTTGGAGAAGGAATCCATTAGAGCGCAATCGTGAAATCGGAGGGCAAACATCGGCCACGAGGTGAAGTGGAAAGGGAAGGGAATAGAGAAAAGAGGGGGAGGGGGCAAAAAGAGAAGAAGAAGAAAAGAGCGACGAAGAAGAAAAAATCAAGAGGGAGGGGAAAAAGATTACGTATCGATGAAAAGAAAAGGGTAGCAAATAGTGGTGCTGATGGAATGATGGATCAAGTAAAACGAAGGTGACAAAAATCAAACGAATGGTCCACCTTTTTTTGTTCTCTTTACTTTGCCTTACAATTAGGTGATCGATAAATCGATATAGCTTCGATCCAAACCAAATCGTTGTTACTGAGATCCACACCATCTTACATGACGTATCTCTTCAACCCATCTACCAGTAGCTTTTCCAGAGACTTTGTCAGTCAACTGTCTTCATAAAGAAAGAACTTGCCACCTATCATCCAATAAGATAAAGTTATCTATTAGCATCATTAGATTTCAGTGAAAATACTTATATAGTAAACCAATCCTCCAAAAAGGAAAGGAATAATCTCTTCATTGTACCGGTTGAAACTTGACCTAGTTGGAACTTCCATTCTAAGACATTCTTATCCTACAATGCTACGAAGTTGGTTAAAGAATCGTGTGATACTTTATCATCCAAATCATTCTCTGATTCCAATTGTTCGGCTTTTTCGTTAAACACGATATGTATACCAGCATGTTACGTTTGCGTTGCCGATTGGATAATTCCCAATCAAGAAGAACCATTCGTTGAATTTCGAAACGATCGAAGGACTGATGAAAAAAAGACAAAGTTACGGTAGTCAGACCACCAAGAATAATAAAAGAACGAGAGACGCGATGAGGAATAGGGAACGTATGTTGTAGTCGTAGCAGCTACCAGGTAGTCAAGTAGTTCACAAATCCGTAGTGTTATTTACACGAGTTGCAATCCTTTGCTGATGGACTCCAAATGTTCCTTAGCCTTCATTCGCAGCGACACGATACTGGAACTGCGCGGATCCACATCATCCAGCTTCGAAGTGTCGTTAAGATGAGACACGGGGGGCTGTGGAGGTTGTGGAGGAGGAGGTGGGGGTTGAGAAGGGGGAGGAGGGCTAATTGTCACCCCGATCGACGCCGTCACACCCACGGGTGACGTCAGGTAGCTGGGGTAAGCCGTCTGCGGGTGGCTCAAGAAGCCGGGCAAGGCGTGCGACAACGTAGTGTTGAGAATGGGGGGCGTCAGCCACGGATCCAGGGGCAGGGGGGCCGGGGCCCCGCCTCGCGTCAAAGCGCTCATGGGGTACTCGTGCAGCCGTAGCGCGTTGCTCTCCATTTTCTCCTGTCGCCGCCATTTAGCCCTCCTGTTTTGGAACCACACCTGAAACGAAACAAACATATCGTCAAACACCATGGCTTGCTGTTTCCATCATCGAACAAAATTTTTAACTTCGTAATGAAGGCACGTGATTGCAACTAGAAACCCAACATTTGGGTGTGCTTACACTTACACCATGAAAGCGTTTGGTATTCCAATTCAACATTCTAATATACAATACACCATCACGTTGGTATCATCATGATGTATCGGTTAATTACATCAACGAATAGTATGAAGTTCAAGATGCCTAAGGTCATCCAAACCGGTATCATTGAATTCAATGGAACTGAGTACGCTTTGCGCCTGCCTACTTACTTATACAGAATACAGTTCCAAAATTTACAGAATATGGATAAAATATGTAACAAACACTAAACCTTATTCTAAAATATATTCTTAGGACATTAGCAAACTATGTGGACCATCGCACGCAAATGTTCGTCAAGAGGATGTTCCTAATCTGTTTTTTAATGGGCGGTCCCAAAAATGAAGACAATATTGAACTCAAGATCTTCATTTTTGGGACTGTCATTAAACCAGTTAGGAAGATTTCCTTGGCAAACATTCGCGTGCGATGGGTCACATAGTTTGTTAAATTTGCATAGTTTGGACTTAGAATAGAAACCGTCGAATTTTTTAAATCAACCACAGCCTACCAAACATGAACAACAAATCATCTTAAACATTCTAAGGTCTCACGACTAGCCTACCTGGAGATCCTTAAAAAAGTGAAAATTCCGAAATATGTTTGTTTTACAACTATTAAGAAATGTGAATATAAGTCATAAATTCGAAGATGTTGAAAATGTAGCCGGGAAATGAACGAAAATTAGCAGGCGAATTATAGTCTTATCATAATAGATTGTCAGAATAATAAATGAAATTAAGTTTATCCACAATATAAATTACGACAGGATTCTGAACTTGTCCGACTATTCATCAAACTGCATAAATACTGTAAGAAAACACTGTGATATTATTCCTTCATGTGAAATATTAGTTAAATTTTCTATTTCAACAAGGTGTACGATTGTAAACAGAAAAAAAAAACTCACAAATTGCATGTCGATAAATTGTAGCCAAAGCGCTTAGTTGTAATTCGATTTCGAAGGTAAAAACGTAGTATCGAATTTCGCTCGTGGTAATCATTCTTAAACTCACGATGCAAGATCGATGATGGGGTAAGTTGGTATAGAACAACAGCCACCCACCCCCACCCTAATCGATTTATTTCTCTTCAGGGCACTACGTGTAGGGGCCCGTGTCATAATGCGGTTACAACACCCAACTCGTCTCGTTCTTTTTCTTTTTTTTTATCTTTCTATATCTTTTTTTTTTGTCTTTATATCTTTTACCCTCAGTGAATTGTGCGTTAAGTTGATTCGCTGTCGACCAGAGGGCGGATCCGTCCCATCAATCGTGTTAGAGAAAGAAGACACGCAGTTCATACGTAATTGATTGAATTTTCTTCGAATGGGAATTTTTATCAAATCTGCTGAAATGGAAGAAAAATGATGGATATTTTTTCTTCTCTCATCGTTTTCGTTTTTCTTCTCTCCTTCAATGTTTTTACTTACTTCTTATCCTTGGGCGAGAAAAGTAGTGTCTGTGTGTGTGTGATGATGGTGGTGGTGGTGGATGGGCAACGAGTAGCTAGTCGTAGAGAACTAGACATTCTACCTTATAAGAGGGGGAGATATTGCCAATGCGTCATCGACGAGAGAAAAAAACGAGATGTAGCATGAAGATGGTGGTAGAAAGAAGTACTTATTGGTCGCTATTCTTCTTAAAGAAAAAAAAAAACGAGGAGTAAAAAAAAAAGAGACCCTCCCCCTCAGCCCCCAAAACGAGGCCTTTCGTTCGCGCGCTGCTCGCCACGGGCCATAAATTTTACACCTATTCTGATGCGCAAATGACACGGCAAATTTGGACGAGGGTCCATAAATGTCACGTGAAACCGAATGATGAACGAACCAGGCGCTCGGTTTGGCCGCTAGGCGTCCAACACCCCCCTTTCGTAGCGAGGGAGAGGATAAAGAAAAGCGTGATATGGAAAATGGGTGGGAGACGAAAAAGAAGAAGAAGAAGAAAAAACACATTTCCCCCCCAATTGCAACGACCTTACCTAACCAAAACGCTGTTCGGTCATTTCATTGATACGATTATAAAGATACCGTGGTTATGAAGAATATATTTTATAGGTGCGCGAGACAAACGACGAGCCTGTAGTGGAACGTTCCGTATAAGTGAATGATTTCATTAATAAAAAAAAATTATTCATTCTCTTCGACGATGAAGAAATATAGACTTGTACAAATATTGAGCAAACTTTGAAAACGTGTACAAGGTGATCTAATTCTAGAATACACGCAACATAGTCACCGCTTTTTGACAGTCGATTTAATTTGACAGTCTATTTAAGTCAAATCTACACAAACATAACTCAATCGGATACAATTTTAAAGTTATATTCGGAAAACGTTTTGAGTCACCCTGCACATCTTAAGAGAGTGCACTTGTACTACTGCCAACGTGATGCTTTTTACACGACTGAATTTTACACGTCTTCTCAGTTGAATTTTTTATCGTTCTTTCACCCGAGGTGCTTGTCCATTTTTCGCCACGCGCGACAAATTTACATCTTTTTTTCTAACCACAATTGGAAAGACAGACGAAAAAAAAACACCCTGAAATATACTGTCAACGCCATTTTTTATTTTTGAAGAGCAAAATGCAAATTTCAATTTGTGAAAAGCGGCGAACGTTTTCAAATTTCAATTTTGCTCCGCCACGGGAAATCCATAAAAAAATTATTCAACATTTGAAAACTATTTCGTTTTCACTCGCCAAAATCACTCTTTCCAAAAAAAAAATGTCTTATTTCTTCTTCCAATTTTCTTACATTCCAACCCCCTCAAAATCAAGTTCCACGACTGGGAGCAAATCAATTTATTTTTGACTGCCAATTTGTATGTATTCCGTAATTCGATAAACCATGTTTTGCTCCTTGACGAGAATAAACGAATCAAACAAACATCAAGGATTTTTAACTTTTAAATACGATAACAAACAATAAGCGATCTTTGCTATTCAATAACCGCAAAAGTTCAATTTTCTTTAATTCTGCCCATAAACACGTATCTTCTAACCAAAAAATAAAAATAAAATTGGGTTACATAAATTGTTAAACTACAGGACTATCTACAAACAACTATGTACTGTAGTGCAAAGTACATAGAGCCTACACTAAACATTATTTTCAACAAACATTGTTTTAATTTAAGAAGTTTTTCAAATTCACGAGGTTAAACTGAGTGACAAAATAACAAAAAAACTGCTTATGTTTTAAACGCTATTTTGATATTATACAGGGTGTTCTGAACCCTAACAAGGTAATTCTACGCATAAATCGCACCGTATTGACAAAAAAATAATATTTAAAAAGTAAAATACAGTATAACCAAATTTTGATTGTGGCACTACAGAAATGCAGTATGAGAGTAAACTAGACATTCTTTAAAAATATTGTGCTCTTAATTCAAACGTTTTTTATACCCTACTTCAATCATTAGGATAATGTCAAGTTGACTGACAAAAACTTCAAAAAACCCACAGGATATACCTATAACGCTACTTTTGTTATCATATAGTCACAAACACTGATATCATTCTAGCTCAGGTCAGAAGATATACTTTTTAGAAAGAAAATATATCTTAGACAACGTCAAACATAACATAGGGAATTTCAAAATAAAATCGAAACACTTTTACCAACAGTAGGACCCACTCAAAAAAAAGAAGGCTGTGGCGGTATAGGATTCTGCGACACAATACAATAAAAAGACACCGACGTCAATACTCGTGATGAAGATCAACGAGGCGTAAAACCCCAACCCATTCAAACAGGTGTTGTCAACTATTCACTGTACGATTGATCCAACCAGTTTCGGAACATGGACACCATTATCGACAACCTTTTAGTCAAAGGTGGAACACATTGTCAAAGTACCATTAACAACAACAACTACTACTTCGACTACTACTACTTGTTCGTCCCTCTCTTTTTCCATTGCGGGTCTAAAATGTAAGTCGTCGTCGTCGTCGTGTCTTACTACTCCACTCTTGGCGGCAGGTTGAGGACAAACTTTTGTTCCATCACTGGCCGCAAAACCTTTTTCATTTTGTCGAGTTACAACGAGGATTACAACTTACGAGGGGGGTGACGAGGGGGGTAGCAGGGGTAACAAGGAGGATGGAAAAAAAAGGGGAGGGGGTTAAAGCATTTTTGATTCGTATCCCCAACAACAACCGGTTTGTCCTCTTATTACAGTCGGCGGGCTAAACGTTCACACCCTATTAACTCGCGGAGCGGCGTCGGAAGTGACATCGTCGCCATGTTCTTCCACGCGAATAGCTTCCTATGGACAATTCGATTTGGGAACGGATCCCGCCTTCCTTTAGGCCTCGTGGAGACACTTCTCACGTCGCCTATAGTGGTACATAAACCCATAGAGCACACCGAATTCGCCCAAACGATCAGCTAACACTATGCACTCAGTATTTACTCATCCGTGCGACGTGCATTAAAGGATAAACTTTACACATGCATGAAAACGAACTTGTCTAGGCTGAGAAAGCGGATCATTCCTTTGACCAACATCCCCTTCTACTTGGTAAAGTCGTAACTCAGTGACAACTTATTTTTCCTTCATCGTAATACTACAATCGTTAAATTTGGAATCGTTGCAATGACTACAGGTGACTCAATGAAGTTATCGGAAACTTACCACACAACAATCAACGCTCCTCGTAGTAAGTCAACGAATGACGTACCGTTATGTTATACAAAAATAGATTATAAAATTCTATTAAGAAATAACTTTATAAACATGTAATTAGAAAAACTGCGTTTTGATAACCTCTGTTACAACCTCGTGATTACTGAAACAAACACGTTGAAAATATATTTTTGGCTGAAATATGTTAAATTTTTATTTTGATGGATCGGTTTTATACTCTCAGTAATAAATGGTTACTCATGTAATGAGATAGTACATTATAAGTGGATAGTAAAACATCTGTACAAAAAAGTGAGAAAAAAATATTTATCTTTTTATGTACAACAATGTGTGGTGGCTTGAAATGGTTTAAAATGTAGGTATATTATTATTATTATTATTATTATTATTATTATTATTATTATTATTATTTCTTTATTCAAGACCTGAGGTCCAAAAACAACATAACACAA